>OZ020611.1:124544660-124724112 GCA_963971575.1 Liopterus haemorrhoidalis
GGAAAAGAGGTCCAAGTATATGGACCTCTTGTCCGAGCTCAGAAAGCTGTATCCCGGGTATAAAGTTAAGCTTGTAGTCCTGATAGTTGGTGTTTTGGGTGGTATGAAAGCCTCCTATCGAAGGAAAATCGAGTCCATTCCCGTCTGCAGATTTTCTGCCAACTCTTTGATCTGCAGGATGCAGAAAACAGTACTGCTCGAGTCACTCCGCATTGTGCGGGCACTGGATCTAGCATAATTTCCGCGGCTGCATACCGTGAGAGTTTGGGATGCAGTCGTGTGTATTTAGCTCCACTAGTCTCTAGTATGACGCGGCTCAAAAGGTTGCTGATGTTTGAGATAAGAGGACGCTTGTCAAGACCTGACAAACCCCATAATAATAATAATAATATTAATAATAATAATAATAAAAATAATAATATTAATGATAATAATAATATTACTTTATTTAACACATGAGTGCAGGTATAAGAATTTCTTTGGTTATACCTAATATCAGGCGCGCAATCGGAACTTTTCGAGGAGCTCACGTATATAATGTTTCAACTATACGAAAAATTTATAGGTACTTAAACAACGTAATGAAACTCATGAAATGTTTAGAGGGGGACAATCCCTTGAGCCCCCCTCTGGATGCGCGCCTGCTTACGATACCCTAAGAAAGTCACAGAATAAAATAAATGAATTAGAGTGGGAGGGTTAGAACGCAAGGCCTCAACCTCTACTTTCACCTGACAAATTTATATATTATTATTATGAAGAAACAAAAACAACACATTCTTCTAAAATATTTTCAATATTTTGTTTCTTTCGAGGCCCATTACATATTCAAGACCGTAAGATTAAAAGCTCTAGAGTTCACTATTGCATGCATTTTCAACACTATGTAGAATTAGATTTGGCTTTAAAAATAAATGTAAACGTATTTCCGGTTCTCAGGAAATTTTTACCTGCTTTCAGAAAACAAAAATAAAATCTCATATACTCTGATTTAAAAGCTTTAAAAATATTACGTACAAAATAAGTAGATACATTATTGAAATTGATGTAAACATATGTGTGTATGAATACTGACGATTAAAATGCATGAAACCCGTTATTACTGTAAATATCACTTGAAAAAATCATCAATACCTTAACGTTTTTCTTACCTAATACAAAGTCGAAAAAACAAAATAAATAAGTAAACGTTATTAGGATGGAGAGGATAGAAGGGTAACAGGGATCTGGGAAGGAAATATGTGCTGTTCCATGCACTGTATTAAAATGTTTATTAATTATTATTATGTTATACAAAATTAATTTGACTTGAAAGACCTGTTTCTTAATTTGACCTGACTCCTGGACTACTTGTAATATCGTACTTTTATAAACCTCATTTTAGAGAACTTGATCAACTGCATTTATAAGAAACTAGCTAGAGTACCCATTAACGTACATTTTTGTTGTAACGTAAATGATAAGTAAGATATTTCAGTTTCAAGTAGAACAAAATAAGCGTTTCTTTATTCTAAACTACTCTTTTGTGTTTATTTTTAATGTTAAGTAAATAATAAGTAAGATACTTGGTTTAAAGTAAGCTCTCCCCATAACTCCCCAAATAAACATCTTATTAAAAACTGCAGTCAATATAGAGGAAAAGTTTCTTTTCTCGTATTCATTTTTGCTGTACCTTATAAATAACACGTCACTTGCCCCCTAAATAATCTTCTTATTGAAAACTATAGAGGAGAAGGTGGTATTATGGACTGTGATTTTTGTTTGTTTTTTGTGATTAAAAATCGAAATCTTCATTTATCCAATTTTTGGGTCGAAGGATAGTTAAACTAACTGTTCAAGTATTGAGATAAATGTTTGAAATTTTTTGAAATTGATTTAAATAGCCGTGAAATGAGTTTTTCTAAAAAAAGCGAAAACGTCAGTTGATCAAAAAGTGTTGGTAATACGGACCCCAAATTTAGGTTAGATAAAATGAAGAAATCTGACAACCAATTAGAAAAAAAAACTCAAATTTAGTAAAAAAAAGTTACATAAAAAACTTCAAACGAGAACTAAAATATAAACAATTATCTAATTATTATAAAAAGAAAAACAACAATAAGAGATATGATTCGAAAAACAGAAGAAAAAAAAATTACAAAAGTCACAGATATAATATTCGTGCCCCCACACTTCACATGTGAATTTCTGTGAATTTTCCATCACAGAAAATACACGTTGCATCCTCCTTATTTGGATATTGTTCAACCACAGGAAGTTCCAGAGACGAATCTGGAAAATCTTCTTTAGGGACTGAAGCATCGGTGTCAGATTCATCATCCAACTGGAGTTGTCTTTTGACTGTCATTTTGCGCTTCGAAGCAATCCCAGACGTTAAGGGTTTATAGTTTTCGGTGGACCTCCCACACCCCCTTCCTTTGACTATTCTGCCGCCCCTTACCCTCCTAGACATATTTTCTTGCTTGACCATTAAAGCAGATAACATTGTTTTGTATGGAGATCCAGCTAGCAGATTAGAAGAAGAAGGTTTCCTTCTCCTATTGGATTTTCTTTTTGGCTTTGGGAATGGAAGGATATCTTTGGGTGAAACTTTGATGGCAGCACGAGGAACATCTGCGGAGGTAGAGTGTGGAGTCTATGTAAGCTGCACTGCTGCAAAATTAGATGGTAGAGTTGATGGAGGCAGCACAAGATATGGAGGTAGATTGCATATATTCAGCAAGCTGGAATTGCTGAAAATTGAAGCTGGAATTGCTGATTGCTGAAGTGAAGCAAGGTCTACCGCAAGAAAATCAGAGTCTGGAAAAATATTTCGAATGCAAGGCCAAAAAGAGTAGATAATCTATCTAATCAATAAATTATCTGATAGTCAAAATTCGAATTAGTTTCTAATTATTTTAGGTGATAGCACCTATACGGGGTCTGTAAAAACGGGGTTATATAAAAGGTCCATAATACAAGCACTCAAGTGGTCCATATTGCAGGCATAGCCATCTTGGGAAAGAAATTGTTTTTCGTCAAATTGGTTAATGCAAAATGAAGAGTGAACGTTTAATATTGTAGTTTAAAACTTACATTTGAAAATTTCACAGTAATAAGTGAACATTTTACAGCCTAAATGTGTGAAAAAAATTAGATTGATTGACCTTTGCAAAAGTTTTATAGTTCGGAAAAAATTCAGAATTGTACAGCACGACTGTCATCGGAGTACTGATCGCGAGCGCTCGCGTCTGTTGCTTGGTCTTATAAAAGAGTTTTTTGACACTATTTCCGCCAAAGTTCATCTTGTCACTTAAGAAAAACTGATGGGCTCCATAATACCAGCAGGGGTCCATTATACCACCTTCTCCTCTATTGAAGAGAAAAAAAAAATGAATTCTCATATACACTTTTAATGTAAATTAAATAATAACTGAAGTATTTCAATTTCTTATTATAAACAATTTTTGTTATTTATGTTTTTGCTGTTATGTAAATAATAAGGGAAATATTTCAAAAGTATAGGTGAGGGTGTCCCCCGCAACTGCCCAAATATTCATCTAAATGAAAAAATGCATGGAAATAAAATATTTATTTTCTTATTATAAACTATTTTTGTTATATATAATTTTGCTGTTATAGATATAGGTATGTAAATTTTAGTTTTAGGGTCCCCCCATTCTCCGTAGCTCAACAAAAGTTCATCTAATTGAGAAAATGCATTGAACAAAAAAGATTTTTTCGCTTACTATAAACAATGTTTGTAATATATATTTTCTGTAAAGTCAATAATTCTAACTAAGTACCCAAAGGACACAACCCATCCAAATACTTACAAAAAGGCATACCTCGAATTAATGGACAAATTCAAACAATTTCATGCCATTTATACTGATGGTTCAAAAATAAACTCTAAAACGGGAGCAGCAGTCGTTTTTGACAACGAAGCTCACAGTTACCATCTATCAGACATAACAAGTGTCTTTACAGCTGAAGTTTTTAGTATGCTAAAAGCAACGGAACTAATTAAAAAAACAGAAGATGGAAGATTAAATTTTATTATCCAAAGTGACTCGCTGAGTACCATTTTAAGTATTTATCAACTCTATCCAAGAAACCATACCATCCGGAATATTAAAGAAAATATACATGATGCCATATGCCATGGGAAAAACATTATAATCATGTGGATTCCATCACATATAGGTATACATGGAAACGAGAAAGCAGATCGAGCAGCAAAGCACTCTATTAATTTACCACCTTTAAATACACAGATCCCAGCCAATGATTTTAAAAATCATATTAAAATGAAAATACGTACAGAATGGGAAAAATGCTGGCGATTGTCACAGAACCACCTCAGATCGATAAAAGAAGATACCAAAGAGTGGAAATGCAAAAAAGATCGTAAAGAACAAATAGTTTTAACCAGGATGCGTATTGGACACACGTTATTCACGCACAAATATATTTTCGATCATCAAGAACCACCAGAATGTAACATCTGTGATAAAAAAATCACTGTTAACCATTTACTTATAGAATGTGAAAAGTATCATATACAAAGGAAAAAATATAATATACCATCAACGCTAAAGGAAGCTCTGAAGAATGTACATCAAGTTGAAGAAAATGTAATAAAATTCCTCAAAGATTGCCACCTATACAACAAAATATAATGTTAAATAAATATGTATAAATCAATATTGTAAAAATTTAATGTACCGGGTGCCAATAACCTTAGTTGTTGAGGCTCCCTAAATTAAATAATAAAAAAAAAAAAAAAAAAAAAAAAGTCAATAATAAGGGAGATGTTTTAAGTTTTTTGGTAATACCTACAAAATCGTAAAAAAGAAAAAAAAGAAACCAATCTAAGCAAATCCAAAAGCAATTCCAAAAGAAAAAAAGACGCTGGCAGCGCTATATAGCCTCGGGAGGCATGGGCGACCACAGTAAGGGACAAGTTGGGGCACTTGCCCCTTCATGGAGTCTTCACTTTTAAGTGTTTTATTCCAAACCCTTATGCTTTTTTGTCCTCAAATTTATGATTTTTATAAGCTAAGGGGCCTCGCAGCACTGGAGCACCTCGGGCCTCGGAAAGGGTACGCAGGGACGCCGAAAGAGAGCTCGGGCCCCAGCAGTACAATAATACCGGGCCTGAGAAGACAGTAATTCCAACATACCCTCCGGAAAACGATAATTACGGGCCCGATGACACAAAATACTGCGCGTAGAAAGAAACTGTTCTTTATTTTTTCTGTAATATAATATATAAGATATGTTTACGTAACGTGCTCATTTTCCACACGGAAACAACTGATAGAAACACCACAAAGGAACCCAATTACTGACAACTGATGACAGTTACCTACATAAACAAAGTGTGCAGTCAAATCAAGTCTAGTCCGTACCTATAAACACTACTCCCTCCGTCCCAAAATAAGTGTCCGATTTTAGTTTTTTTAATGGGTTATTGAAATAATGAAATTAAATGTATCAGTAGTTATTTATTTAAATTAGTACTCGATTTGGGGTTATTTAACGCCATTCAACCATTACAACACAAAGAGTCCCCGTACAGTTTTGATGAATTCATTGTGGCTGTGCATAAAACATGGGATGAAATAACCGCGAAAAAACTAGACAATTGTTTCTTTATACTGCAGAAGTGTAAGAAATTGACCATGCTTCATAGAGGAGGCAACGATTACAAGCTTCCGTACATTTAGTTTAGTTGTGTAAATATACGTTATATATCCCTTTGCGTATATTTTTTTATGAAATTGGACACTTATTTTGGAACAAATAAAATTCTTAAATTGGATACTTATTTTGGAACGGAGGGAGTATTATTTTAATTGTTATCACATCAACTATGAGGTCAACTATGACGGATGATCGTTTTTTGGGTGTGAGTATGTTAAGTTTTCACAAGGAAAATATAACTAACTAGCTGAGTACCCGTGCTTCACTACGGTATATTGACGGTCTGCCATCATCGTGCAATTATTATAAGTCATGGTTCTCTATAGATCACATTGCTTACTCTCTCCTCATGTGTAGATTCACCCCGTTAAAGGCTCATTAGTGTAAAATTTTCAGTTCGTTACTAAACATGTTACGGAATTTCATATCTCTATGTCAAGGGACATTCTTTCGAATAAAAAATACCAATTTACCCCTTTAGGGATGAAATTTAAAAAACTTTCAAATCGCTTTCTAAATATTTTAAATAGAAAATTATGTACCAAAATGGAATGTTGTAACTCAGGAAATAAAAAGGTTTCTATAATTCACTCCAAATGTAGATTAACTGCTTTAGGGGTTGAATAGGGCAAAATACTAAATTACTGTTTTAAAAATTTGTTTGGGTAACCTTTGTAATCAAAAACCAAGTCAATATCTCATTGGTCCTAAGGTATATTGAGGAATCCTTCAAATCACATTTCACCCCTTTAGGGCTCGAATTTCGAAAAATCTCTACTTTGTGAGTGCTTACATCACGGAAGGAATATACTTCCCGAATTTCATGTCTCTATATCCACGGGAAGTTCTATCGAATAAAAATACCCATTTACCCCTTAAAAGGCGAAATTTAAAAAAACTGTCAAAACTATTTCGATATATTTGAAAAAGACACCGGTGTGCCAAAAACGAATGTTATAACTCAATAAACACAGAAAATACGAATTTTTTGTAACACAGTAATTTTTCGGCATTTGTATAGGTAATCTTTATAAGCAAAAGCCAAGTCGATATCTTATTGGTGCTAAGAGATATTAAGGAATCCTTGATATCACATTTCACCCCTTTAGGGGTTAAATTTAGAAAAATCTCGTCATAGAGGGAATATACTTTACGAATTTCATGTATCTTGTCCAGAGGACGTTCTATCGAGTTGAAAATACCCATTTATCCTTTTAGGGGTGAAATTTTAAAAAAATGTCAAAACCAATTCGAGATATTTTAAAAAGACCGATATGCCAAAAAGGAATGTTGTAAGTCAATAAACACAGTAAATACGAAGGGTTGGTTAATTCACCCCATAGGGTTTGATTTAGACAAAATCCTGAAATAAGTTTTCGGCATTTATATGGGTAATCTTTTTAAGCAAAATCCGAGACGAAATCTTATTGGTCCTAAGAGGTATTGAAGAATTCTTGTAATCACAATTCACCCCTTTTCACTCCTTAGGGGTTGAATTTCGAAAAATCTCGTCAATGGGTGCTTACCTCATGGAGGGAATATACTTTGCGAATATTATGTATCTATGTCCAAGGGATGTTCTATCAAATTAAAAATACCCATTTACCCCTTTAAGGGGTGAAAATTTGAAACACTGTCAAAAGCATTTTGAGATATTTTAAAAAGACATCTATATGCCAAATAGGAATTTTATAACTCAACCAACACAGAAAATACGGCGGGTTCTATAATTGTCCCTGATTGTAGATTCACCCTTTTAGGGGATGATTAGGAAAATCTTGAAATAGGTTTTTTAACATTTTAATGGATAATCTTTATAAGCAAAAACCAAGGCGATATATTATTGACCTAAAAGAAATTGAGGAATCCGTGTAAACACATTTCACCCCTTTTCACCCCTGAGAGGTCGAATTTCGAAAAATGATTTCATAGGGGGTTTTTAAGTCATAACAGGGATATACTCCCCGAATTTTATATTTCTTTGTCAAGACGAAATTCTATTGAATAAAAAATACCAATTTAGCCCTTTAGGGGTGAAATTTAAAAAAACTGTCAAAACACTTTCTAAATATTTTAAAAAGACACCTATATGCCAAAAAGGAATGTTATAACACAATAAACACAGAAGATGCGAAGGGTTCTATAATTCACCCTGATTGTAGATTCACCCCTTTAGGGGTCGATTAGCACATGAGTAATCTTTGTAAGCAAAAACCAAGTCGATATCTTATTGGACGTAAGAGATATTAAGGAAACTGTGAAGCCACATTTTACCCCTTTTAACCCCCTTTTCACCCACTTAGAGGATGAGTTTCGAAAAATCCGTTCTTAGTGGGTGCTTACGTCATGGAGGGAATATACTTGCCGATTTTCATGATTGTAGGTCCAGTGGTTTGGGCTGGGCGTTGATTATGAGTAGGTAGCTTAGTTACGATTTTATATATATAGATAATAGAGTAGATTTGATAGAAAAACTTATTAATGCCTGTTTACCAATGATCGCAGACGCATTTAATTTATATTTAAATAATATTCCGTATTTATGAAAGTTTAATTAATAAATTACTAAATATTTTTAAACATACGCCACCATATTTGCCCCAGCCTTAAAAAAAAAGAAAATCTGCGGGCGCCCATGGCGGGAGGGCGGTATTTTGTAGGTGGTGTGATAATTTAAATGAAAAATAATTTCTTGTTAATAATTTTTTATGATAATCTACGACCCCATAATAAAAATTCCCCAACCTTACCGTCATATTTATATACATTAGGAAGTACAAAATAGATTTTCTAATTTTGAGAACAGAAAAAGTTCACTGAATTTGAAAATGACTATTATAGTACAGGCAGTAATTCATATAAATTTTGTGGTGGAATTTTAAAGAAGTTTTGTAAACACAGAGAGAGGTACATCTACCCCATTGTACAATTTTAATTTTCAAGCTTTTTTAAGCTGCGGAGTTGAGATGTGGCAATATACTTTAGCCTATGGCAAAACTCTCATATATTTCGCTAAATTAAAAACAATTTTTTCTCATTTTTGATAAAGAATCTTCAATCTTGAGACGTTTAAGAAGAAGTTTATATTTTAACCTAAAAAAGATATTTAAGTCCTTTTTATATTAAAAAAAGAATTGTGTGGGCACAAATAGATTGAATTCTGTAAATATTTTAGACTATTTAGTGTTATTTTTTTAAAAGGCTTGGAAAATATACTTTTTATTATTAATTTTGTTATTTAAAATTTAAATGTTTATCTAACATATAATCCATTCCACGCTTATCCTAAATTACTCTTAACTTAATATGTTAATTGATAGCCAATAAACTCAGTGAGTGGTAGGTGGTTAGGATAATCATAACACAGGAATACAGACCATTCCTTGAAAATGACCATTCAGTAAAAATTGAAATGAAAATTGAATATAAAACAAATAAAATATTTCAAAATAAAGTTATCCAAGCTAGTTCGAAATTTATTTTTACCTGAATCAGGGTTTGGTATATCTTCGTGTTATAAGATAGGGTATTAGAGTCTAATACCGTCGTATAACTTACCTACATTAATCTGTTCGCAACGGCTGCAAATTTAGGTTTAACAAATAATTTAGAAAAAAAATTGTCACCATTATGTAATGTGTCAGACATTACATAATGGTCATAGCAATAGCATGCACATCTTTAACTGTTCATTTGATCATGAAGTGTCATAGAGCAGTGTTTCTCAACCAAAAACGCACCGCGGATCGATATAATATATAATTTTCTGACGCGGACCACTAATAATAATTGTTGGTTCATTTTTTGCAAGGAAACAAATATATTTGATGTGCTACTGAATACATTTATTTTATTTGTAGAAAATCACAGAAAGTTTACAGAAAATAATCAAAATATAAATTATTAACATGAAAAATGATGTGCATATTTTTTTTTTTAACTGAAAAAAACACATAAAAACTTTCGCGGACAACTAAAATTTTTCTGGGGACCACCTGTTGAGAAACATAGAGAATATCCGCTGCATACGAGACTTTCGCAACTTTAAGGACATTATATGGAACTACCGAGATTTACTGCTTAAAATGAAAATAGTAATGTACCAAGTAGTTGTACTTCCTGTACTACTCTAGAAAGGTTCCACCAAAGACGCTTTAGGATGATATTGAGAGTCAAATGGCAATATTATGTGCCATATGGTCATACTGCACCAAACTCAGTTACGACTGGCTACGTCATAAAATGCCAAATTAGGTAACAGAGTTGGATAGATGTAAATGACAAGATTAAGTAATAACCTCATATCAGGTCAGTTGTTCAGTCCAGACTGGAAACAAAAACTCTCTGTTGAAGTACATGGCACAATTTAGTAACAAACGGAATACAGCACTACTAATGGACACATTTAGAGCATACCATACTACGCAATAAACACATGTAGATGCTAGAAGCTATTACCAGATTCTGTCTTCAACTATGTGCTATATGTCACAAAATATTTGTATTTAGAACTGACCTGTTTAAGTCAAGAACGAGTTCACTCTCGTCGAACTTTTTCGAACACGTCGGATATTTTTGTTAGCAGATAAGTTCTATCATCGATTCGAGGTAGACCTCACACATGTACCCTAATTTGCTGTATGGCATGAAGAGCTGGCCACTCATCAGCTTTATGCGTCATAAACTGGAGATTTTTGAGGGCGTAAGACCTACGGAAGCTTGTTGACCGTTACCTTGGTGGACCAAATAATGAATTAGGATGTACTGAAGGAAATGCGAAAAGACCCGGACATAAAGCTAAGTATAAAAAAGCTGCAATACTACGGACATATCTTGCAACACAACAGCTATCGGCTGTTGAAACGGATACTGCAAGACAAGATAGAGGGAAAAAGTAAACTTGAAAGACGGAGAATATCCGTTAGAGTAAGAAAAGAAGAAGAGTGCCGATATACGATCCTTCATATACATGTCGTTGATTAGCAAGGGAAATGTGTAAAATTGATGTGAATTGTAAATTCACACACATTTTAGGATTTCGTAGGTATTGAGTGAGTAAAAGAGGCGAACATAATATTGGATACTTTGAACAATACTTTTTCCTATCACAGCATCAATAACAATTTTTGAAAATCGTTTTTTGTCCGTTAATTTGAGTATTAAGAGCTTTCATTTAATACCCTACATTAAATTTAAAAAAATTTATGTATGTATATATATACAACTGTATTTAGTGATGATATAGGAGTTTGCGCCAGTCTCTTACATTAGTTGCGTTCGGTAACTCGTTCTGTTTACGCGGTGTATAGTTGAGTTCGTTTACTCAAAATTTCAAAGAAACGGAGTTAATGGAGTGAATTATTGTGCGTTTTTTAACTTGAACTTGAAGCGTTAGGAATTAACTCCAAAAGTACCAAATAGAAAGACGAAGCAGTTGCCATGAGTTTAATAATAATTATGGATAGTATGTTGACAATTTCTAATTTTATTTTACTATCACAAAGTGACTTTAAACGTCGTGTCCAATCCGTCTGCATCTAGTGGCCACTTTTTTTTTCGGGTATAAAATTTCGTCATTTGACAAAATATATTCCATTGCTGTAAGTATTATTAATATCCAAGTACAGAATGTTATGGAAGGCTTAGTATGTATTATGAACATGTCAGTCGCTCTGGACGATGACAGGATAATCGTAAGCAGGACATCGTTTCTTCTCAGTGTTTAGCTTGCTCATTTTCCATTTGGAATTTACAATTTTTTAATGATTCACATATTTTTATACACCATCCAAATAACATATTGATTCAAAAATTTTATTCGCGAATTTTTCTTAATGAACCTATATACAGATTTAATATGGATGAAAATTTAGATCTAAATGGATTTTTAAGTAATAAATTGCATTAGAACAAACTTTTTTGGTCTGTAATGAAAAAGGTAATATAAAAATTCTTTTCACATAGTATTAAGTAAGTAAAAAGTTTTTAGTACTAATTAGTTTTAATTTTCAACAAGACAAGGTAAATCATAATCTAGAACTTTTTGAAGATTGTAAATTATTAATCATCATAATTCAGATTTTGCATCTAGTTCAAGGGCGTAGATGTTACATAAATATAACTTCACTGATACAGTGATATCTAACTTTTAAATATCCAAAAACTACATAAAAAACCTTGCTACTAAAGGTAGGGGACCCGAGTTTGTATTTGAATAATAAGCGGGGTGTGACATTCTACTTTCTCTGCCTTTTAGCCTTTCTCTGGAGTCTGTAGTTGTAGAGATATTTCCCACCTGACTCGCTGTATACAGAATAATACTCCTCTACATATGCATTAAATATGAGCTTCTATTTTGCACTCCGTAGCATAGGCCTACTTTACAAAAAAACTAAATTTTATACTTGCCATTAAGGATGTCAAAAAGCTCGTCAAGTTTTAAAGTGAAAGCTCCATTAAAAATGTAATTTTCTAATTTAAAATAGGGAATACAAAAGCACTATTAGCAAGTTGCCACTACTCAATCAGTTTGGGATAAATATTCTTTGCAAGACTGCTTGCTGGATTGTTTCTAGCATCATCACAACTTTATTCTTGTAGCCATTAATCCATATCTTAGGACATCTCGAAGAATTGGTAGTTCAGAAGGCAAGAGGTCTTAACCAGTTCCAATAAAATTGGTCGTATGAGTGAATGGACCTTGTCTAGTTTTTCTTTTGAAAGTCACTGTAACACTCACAACAAAAACTTGAAGATAGCCACACTGACCAAATATTCACGCGGAAATAAGTTTAAATATAGGTATATTTTAATAAAATATAATTTTCAAAATAAGACTAAACTTCATGGAACACGTGAAAAAAAAACATTTTTTTCATGCTCATTTACCAAGCTAAACCAAATTATAGAAATTTAACTAAAACATTTTTGAAATTGTCCAGTCAAGCTGCAACTTTTCAGCACCTAGCATCATTTTTGAATTTTGAAAAATGGAAAATTTGACACGCCCTATTGTGTATATTATTAATTTAGATGTGCAGTTGTAATTATTTTGCAATTTAAATAGTGATTGATTTATATTGGCATGTAATGTGTGTTGTAATCATACGATAAATAAATAAATTTACTTTTATATTTAATATAGGTACTAAATTACAGGCCATTCCAACCGATTAGGTGGAACTAACTGAAATTTTAATTTTTGTAAGTTGTCATTTGCAATTTTTTTGGCTTTTTCTGATCAAAATGTTCAAAAGCTTCAATCAACCAGTAAAAATTACTAGATTTTTAAAATATATATATATATATATATATTTTAAATATAGTTCCGCCTAATCGTTTGGAATAGACTTTATGTTAAACCGTTTCCACTTGTTTGAATATAAAATTCCTTACATTCCTTATATTTAAACTATGTTGGTTGTGGCATATCCTCATTTTATATTTTATGCAAATTCACGCGCTCTGGCTGCTACATTTTTCACCTGTTGCATCACTACTGTTACCCACTCAGTACACGAGCTATCACTCCTGAGTGACGTTTAATCGAGGAAAAAACTTATGAATGTATTGAATATACGAAACTTTGACTCAACAGTTTATTCGTAAAACATCTGTCAAATACATTTTTTGTTTTCATCCGACATAGTAACCAAATATTCAATTTCCTAAAATTATGATTGAATTTCGAAGTTATCTGCGAGATGTACGTGCTTCTGTGGGTACAACATAAAAGCTTTTATTAAACCTACATTATTAGACATAAACTGGAACAATATGGTGGATATATTTATTATTTACCGCTTGATACATGAAATATGGAAAGAATATTAGCAGGGGTCACTCTCAAGTAAGGGTCAAAATCTCCAGTGCTACATTAAGAAAATTATCAAGAGTGGAAGACGTAGAAAGAACAACTCAGGATCTAAAAATGTCGTTCAAAGATATGTTATATCCCGAAGGATAGTGAGAAGACCGAGATTCAACTAAGACTGGTTTATTTCTAATATGTTACAATATTTATACATATTTACAATTGTATGAGTTGCATTATTTGTAATTGGTAATACAGAATGCGTAGTGTTTGCAATTATTGAGGAAATGTCGCAATATAGAGCACGTTGTCACTTAATAAATGTGCTAAAACAAGCTGAAAAGGTACAATGAACTACAATTGCAACGGATAGTCGGATAATAGATGGAATAAAAGGTTTACTGACTAGATACCGCTGAAGAGGCAAAGATGACAAGGGAGACTAATGGAGATGGCAAGACAACATAATAAATAATTTTAGATTGTTCCTCGTAAGAAAATTTAGTTTTCTTGTTATATATATATATATATATATATATATATATATATATATATATATATATATATATATATATATATATATATATACATATATATATATATATTGTCATATACATTTTGGCTGTTAAGTCAATAACAAGGAAGATATTTCGAAAGTTTAGGCTGCCCATCCGTAATACTTCAAATATATACCTAATTGAAAAAATGCATTCAACAGAAAAGATTTGTTTTCTTATTATAAAAAAAATTGTTACATAATTTTTCTGCTGTCATATAATTTTTACCTTGAAACATACTCTTACACATGAAAATGTTGTGATGCCTATAGCCTATGGTCGAATCCTGGTTTTACTCAATCCTCGTTCCAAATATTTTTTATATATCGTTTTTGCGTGAATCTCGGACACACAGACAAACAGCCCGACAGTCGGAGGGAAACTGATTTTTTTTCGGATATAATCTTATAATTATCTGAAACGTATAGCAAAAAATGTAAAAAAGAAATATATATAGTCTCCAGTTTTATTAATATAGACTTAATTTATTATTCAATCAACTTATTCATTAATTCGATCCGTTATACCGGCAAACATATTTTAAGTTATACTAAATATGATTGTGATTTATTTAAATAAACATTTTTAAGATAGTTCAACACAGGCGTCTCTATCCAGCTATTGCCTCGTGCGCCTAATGATAAATACGGCCCTGACTAAAGGGTTAAGTAACATCCAGGAACTCTTAGCTGAAGTTAAATTCACTATATTTCTTTGTAATCTCATTTTAGCCATCCACGGTATTTAATTTTATATATTCTTAGAATAATTTACAATATCCTCATCGTTTGAAAGAGATACTATGGATAATTGAAGTGGGTGTACCGTGACATAAAAGTCATTACAATTATCTCCAGTTCCATGCTGTCATATTTCGAGTCTGGTTACAGGTGTCAGGTAGGCGTTTAATATAAATAATGATATTTCGTGTGTTGCGATTATCTACCCTGTTCCGGCAGTCATTGCGTACACAAATAGAGATTAATATTACAGGGTTCTAAAAAAAGAGTTCATTGGACTAGTAAACAGTGATGAGTTTAATTAACATGTGGGTGACAACATTATTATTATTATTATTTTCACTAAATAATGAAAAAAAAGTAATAACTTGAACAGTAATTCGTTCCAAAAGTATCATTTCACTAAACTAACTACTTTATTCTTTTACTACTTCTACTTCTTCTAAACAACTTTTATTATGCATATCTTTTCTGTTAAGTTAAGGCCATTCGCACATTGAGCTACTCTAATGACACGGAACAGGTTGGTGATTCTTAACTCATGAGCAACACTGTTCCACACATGGATACTGCTCTGATACTACTTTGAACTTTGAAATAACAGAAATGACAGTTTCGTACATTCTAGCGTGAAAGGAGGATCTTTTAAATGAAAATTATTATAGAATAATATTACTCAGTGAAGGACCTACGTTTTTGGGGACTTGAAGCTGATTTTTTTCGGAGGCCTAGGAAAAATAAACTTAAAAAAATTTAGCTAACTCAAATATATTTATTTCAAATACAAAAATACACTTACAATGAGAATTAAAATCTATATAAATAAATATCTAAAATATTGAATTAGTAAATTTTTTAATATGAAAAAAAATCTTCGTTCTTCTTTCTCTTTCTGCATAAATGATACTCTGAAGGTACTCGTTGGTGACATGAACTGTCTCTGCTAGTATTATAAAGAATGAAAACATGTTAAATACATGGTGCTTACGGTCTTCTTATTTATTTTTTAATGGGTGATACTACAAGCCAAAAGAAGGCGAAAAACCTTAAAACACCTTAGTAAAAGTTTTATAACAAAAGAAATATTATTTAATATATATAATAAAAGAAAACGATAAGCACTTTTACAGCAGATGTTCAAAGTCATCACCCTGCTGTTGTATGCAAAGTCTTGCTCGGCGTATCCATGAATCAGCGTATGCTGCAAGGCCCATGCCTTGTCGAATTTCCGCCACTGCTGCTTCCACCCGGTTACGGAGATCCGCCAGGTCCATAATTTCGGTGGTGTAGGCCAAGGAACAGGACCGCCCCGACCAATTCAGTTGTGAACGTATGGGATGGATTCCCAATCCATCCCAACTAACAGTTGATTGGCTTCTTTAAATCTGTGTTTAAATCGATTACATGCTGAAAATTATTTATTTGTTTGCAAAATACTTTGCCAGAACTTAATTAATATCTGAACTTAATTAGAACTGAATTATGAAATATCAAATCGAATTATTACGTAAACTGCTATAAATCTTGTTTAAGTAAAATATAATGTATTCTTTTTGCACAATTAGATATCTGATATGGTTTATATATATATTTATCATTAATATCAAAAATTATCATTAACAATGTATTTATTTATTTATTTTAATTTTATTGTAGCTTTAATGATGATCGAATGAGCAAAACTAATCAGCGATGGTAAAGATTTATAATAATAATAAAAAATATGGTATGATTAGTTCGGTGGAAATCCAATAAAACAATATAGCGCCATATAAGTCATACTGACCAAAAACTACCACATTCAATTTGTTTCAATAGTCTATTGTGATAAAGTTTTTTGTTACAAAAGTTAATACCAACGGAAATTTTTAATGATATGAAGAACCTGGGTCCACTACTACACCCCAGAAACAAAACATAAGTCAAAATAATGGAAACATAGTGATTTTCCACCATCATTTTGTTTGCAAGAAAGATTATGGCTTCCATTTTCTAGGATGAAAAGTAGATATTGTTCATTGATTATGCTCTAAAGGGCGCAAACTTTTGAAAAAATGGACCCTAAAATATTCGAGAAAAAAGATCAGGTTTATCAAAAAAAAAAAAAAAACATTTTTTCAAAATAGTCACACGTACCCATAGAAGTGTCATTTCAATATTGAAAATCGTCCAATTGAAGAACTATTTGCTATCCCATCCCCCGTATTCACCTGATTTAGCTGGGTCTGATTTGGAATGGGATAATGACACTCCTGAAATGGGATAATGACACTGGAATATCCCTGGGCACAGTAATTTGAAGTTGAGGAACATAATATTGTAAAATGAAAGTAATTTCAAAAAGAAAAAGAGTCTTTCATTAGCATTAACGTTCCTCATAAGTTATGCATTGGCTGCTTCGTCATATTTATAGTAACTACGATCATGTTTACAAAACATGTTTAATTAAATATAAAAAACATATTTCAGTATTTGTTTCTTAGCAAGTTTATCAAAATATTTTATCATCGGCAAAACCGAACATCCATGTCAAATAGGTACATTTATGCATTTTATGAGACATGAAGAACGTGCTGTTTTACAACTCTCCTACCGAGTTAATACCAAGCATTATAGTCATCAACAGAATCATTTGTTGGATCATAGAAGAAAAAGAAGAAGACAACGCTTGGCCATATGTTTTTCTTATTACTCCGCAAATCATCTATAACTTGATTTGAGAATTTACCAACACGGAGGGCGGTTATTGACTCGTCTGGGCGCTATCGGTTTAAAATTTTCATTAGACAGCCCTTTCGAGATGTGGTTAAGATACGAAAATAGATGTTCTCATAGAAAACGAAGGAAATTACTATGTTAATTACATTGTATTTTATATGTTGAGACTTAACTAAAAACTTGCGAAAAAAAAAAGACTAAAACTTTTCACGTACCTAATATTGTCTGGCTAATTTCGAAATTAAACAAAACAGACAATTCATCACACAACAAGAACCAATAATATAAATATCTCCCAGGTGACTTGAAGCCGCTGAATTAAATATCATAAAATTGCAATTTTTACCAGTTATTATTATTGTTAAATCAATCTGAATACATTGTCAATTTTTGAGATTTTGAGAATTTATAATTCAAATTTATTCACATTGTTAATAAGTATGGACTTTTATGGACTCTGCATCGCGTTTACTCCCACCACCCTAAAAATTATGATTCCCCCCAAGGCAAAATGCTCTGTGTCATTAATAATAACTTAACCTAATCAAAAATCATCAAATCTTTTTCCCTCAAATTAAACTATATAAGAATAAGTGCAAAAACTGATAATACACTTAATACACGGTTATCTCACAGTTTCCTTATTCTTATCTTCGGAGAAAAATCATTTTAGTAGTATTATAGAGAAAACCTTTTTCAGAACAAGAAAAATGATTCTGACAATACGTTTTATTGCAATATACGCAATATCCTTTAATACTTTTCCCGCACACGACGCGTGAAATCATTTCCGGAAACTCCAAAGAATACACACTTTAGTTAAAAATGTTACAAAAATTACATTTTGGTACAGTTATATTAAAATTACAAATAAAATATTCACATTTTAAACGAATTTAACATATGTGTAAAGGTACTTACTATAGGCATTGTTATGAAATTGTATGTAATTCAATTCAATTTATTTATTTTTGGAAATGCATTACATCAAAAAAACACAGTATTTAATAAAAATAAACAAAATTGCAAATATGATTTAATATATTTGCCACTTAACTGTAAAAACAGTTGTGTGGCGGTGAATAATATACATAAAAATAGAAATAATTTATAGTGGAACAATATAGATATGCAAGGTTTTAGATTAAAAAAAAAGAAAAGATTAAATAGATAGAACAAATGAACCAATGTTTAACTGTCTTAAACATGAATCATAAAACTGCGTCCAGATTAGCGAGCCAAACCTGTAACGAACCGCGTAATGCAACACGCCGTACATTTTTGTGTATGTTGGACGGTATCACGTGCACAAGCCTGAGCAAGATGAAAAGCATAAAGAATATGAAGATATAGATACGGACGTTATTATTAAGTCATGTGCAGCTTGTAAAAACTGCGCAAGTTGCTGTTTTGAAATTCTGCGCCGGTATAATTTGTTAACTGATGCATATAATATCTTGGGCTTGGTTATAAGTTTCTGTTCACCCTGTGTTTCGTGCAAGTTGCATTTGAGTGAAGCTTTTAAACTCTGTATTTTTCAAGAGCCGCTTGAGAAGCACTATGTCTCAAGATCATTTGATTTTGGTGAAATTATCGAAAAAACTGCATAAACAAGTAAACTTTTACAAAGTCTTCCAATTGCTGAAATTGTTTCAATAAATATATGTATATACCTAGTTATAAATGAAATTTGTGAGAATTATTTAATGCTAGTGGTGTACTGATGATCAGTGTCGTAATATATCTAGATACAAGTAACTAGATACAAATTAGATACTTTTTGAAATATGTATCTGTATCTAAATATTTAATTTTAAGAATCTTGTATCTGTATTTCAGTTACTGTGCTCGTTACTTTATTTTTATACCGTGATACCGAGCTGATTAATGATAATAGTTTAATTATAAATTGTCATTTTGAATAATTTATTTTTGCTTTAAACAAAATGTAGAAAGGAATTGAAATTCTGACGTTTACAAGGAATATATATGCAATGTAAAAAAAATCATTCTCAGCTTTTCGTTTTTCGTAGCTTTCGAACGGCTATAAAATAGTAAGTTTTATATGCAATACTTAAGGAAAATAGGTCATTATTAATGAAAACTAAGTTTTTGAATAAATATTGTTGCTATTTTGATGACCAATTTACTAAAAACATATGAAAAATTATATCCACAGAATGAGAGTGATTTTGTGAAGCCTTAGGCAAGACAAACTAAGGCCCTCCAAAAGTATCCAGTGATTTAAAGTACACTTTGATAATTTTTTTGGGACATTTCATCACTTGAGGACCGGCCATGTTAGTGTGGATATAAAGTTCATTGCCTAACTGAAATTAGTAAGATAAGTAGGTGTGTTTCCTAAAAGACGTAGAAAAACATATGATCTGTATCTAGATATTTTTCATAACTCTGTATCTGTATCTGTATAGATATATTTTTTCTTAAGTATCTGTATCTGTATCTAGATATTTTTTTAAATGTATCTATTACAACACTGCTGATGATAAACTGATTTCCAATCCTACCACTGTGGGCAGAGCCGGTGGAATGCGGTAAGCAAGGTAAAAATGATATAAGGGTGCCAAGAAACAGAAATAATTTCTTTTTTAATACGAATTCGGTTTCTTAAATTTTTAAAATTTAGTTATCAACGGAGTCTCATTAGATGTATCGAAATTATTACTGCCACAAATAATCTTTTATGTACGTGTTATAATATCATCCTTAATGACTAACATTTGCTTTATTGCACACTTTTATTTAACTTGATAAATCTGTCGGTATGTACGTCTGTCCGAGTCCAATTTTGAAATCCGATTTTCAGCCACTTTTCCCTAACCGATTTTCTAAAAACTTTGAGGATATGTTTATCTTTGATGACAATACAGTACTACATCAATTTTGAACTTACAAAGTTTTTAATTTTAGAGCATCTTATAATAAAAGCGTGTAACTTTTTTTTTATTTATTTTTTTCTAATTTCTATTTTTTACTTTTCTTTCAAATCAAGGACCTTTTTTGGAACAAAAAGGGGAAGGCGAATTTTTCTCTTTTGTATGAGCCCTAACTGTGGGCCTCTATAATCTAAATGCGAGGGCCGGTTTTTCTTTCCAGTCCTTCACTGCCTAGAATAGATAGTAAATGTTAGTTAATAAATTTCTTTAATTATTTTTCGGCATGTTCGGCCAACAGTTTAGCTTCTTCAAGATTTTTGTTTGTTGTATATATGTGAAGTTCTAACAAGATTTAATAAATAAACAATGTAAAATTTATCCCAACCTAACATATCTTCACCCAGTAATGCCGGAGTATTTTTTTCTACGAAACTTGGCATATAAGGAGTTACATTGTGTCTTTAGAATACCCTTTAACTGAAATTTTAATATTTTGGTTATATTTGTAACATGATCTCCTCTCGTACTGTTCACAGGAAGTTTGCAATGCGTTTGGGACATGTAGATTTCAAGCGAGTATTATGTTACACGGTTCATTACAAGATCGGCTCCCGAATCTGGACTCAGCTTTATGTTCCTTAGAGTGTCATGGCTTAGATTTGTAATACATTTTTTAAACGATTTTAATTTATTCACATTATTAGACATAGTTTTATGGACTTTTAAAAATTCTAAAAATTTATTGAATTCTTTTGGGAAATAATACACAACGGAGAGTTGACAAATATACTAATATTATCCCTATCATAACTGTGACTAATTGAGGTAAGTTATCTACTGTTAGTTTTATGCATATATGATAATATGTTCAGTAAATATAATTTTGGTACTGATAACTAAGTCGATTAATTTAATACAGCAGTTAATACATAGATAACGATTGAACTTTTTCAAAATATTTTTCATTATTATTTTTTTGTATGGTATGAAAAGGTTTTAAAATAGTATGGTGCGGTACATAGGCATCTTATAATGCCGTAATTCAAAACTGATTGAACTAAGTTGTAGTATATTGCGAACAGAGATTCTTCATCTAGTACTGTGCGATCATTAATTCTTAAACGTTATGCGATATTTGACAGGAACATTTTGTTATCAAACTTATTTCCAAGGACATGTACACATAGGCGTATATTCTTTTTTAGGGTTTTGTAGGTATGACCAAAAAATCCTTATACCGTCATTTTGTCGTCTGTCTGTCTGTTCGGTAAAAACTGTACCCAAACGGTTAAACCTAGAGAGTTGAAATTTGCATTGCTTATACAACTCTTTGACCCGCACATAGGAAAAATACTAAAACAACTAAAAAACATATCCCCCTAAAAATATAGACAAATATATGCTCATCGAAAAAAATATATTTTTTTACAATTCTGTGTAGGGTATCAAATGAAAGCCGGGATTAACGATCAAAATTTTATTTTTGCAAAATAAATTATTTTGAGGCGATTTTTGCCAAAATTGTGCAAAAAAAAAATTGTCCCACACCTTGTAGCCCAGATGGTTTAAACTAAAAATCTGAAAAAATTCTAAGTAATGAACATTGGTGTGAACCGGAATAGTACAACAGGAATTTTTGATCAGTTTATGTTTTCGGAAAATAACGCATTTTTTGTGTTTTTAACTAAAATATGTAAAATATTTAATCTGCTATTTAACAAAGTAAACGAGTGAACCTGCGTAGTACAGTGGTAACGTTGTCGCTTCGTGAGTTCTGAACTAAGTTCTTCGAAACTACTGTAAGAAACTACTTTTTCCCGTCAATCCCGTCAATTTTTTTTTTCTTTTTTTTTGCATTTTTATTTTGTTTAAATTATTTTGTCAAAATTCTAGTTATATTTTAGCAAATGTTGCATTTAATTTTTAAAAGCGTAAATTTAATAACCAGTGGGAAGTGTTGAAATTATAATTTAATTCTACGTTTGAATGTATACGAAATCAGAGGGGCGGAGTTTATGACTTAAACAACCAATGGAAGCCGTAGGCGCAATTTTCAAAATCTTAATGAACCTATATAAAAAAAATACTGCAAATATTTAGAAACCCAAATAATGGTATTAGGCATTCGAATTAAAATTAATAAAAAAATATTTTAACATAAAATTTGTTTTGGCATTCCAAATAATCATCATTCACTTACTAAATACCTGCGAAACCCTGAAATGTGTAAAAATTCACACTTCACATAATTTTTCATTACCTTATACGAATTAATTAACAACAAAAACAATGAATTTAATATTTTCTAGTATTTTTGACTAATTACTTTCAATCCAAATGTTTTACTTCAGTTAGATGAACAAAACTACTTCCTAAACACGCACAAAAAAGTTTATTAGTCTAAAATAATATGGCCAGATTTGAACAAGGAAAAACAAATTTTCCTTGTTAAATGCCTATAATACAATTAGACATTTAAATCAGTAATGAAAAATCGATACTACAGATCTTTGCTTTTCAAATTCGTTCGCTAATAAACTACTAGTTATCACAATTCAACGCTAATAATTTCCAAATTTGGTAGTAACAAACTTATTAAAAAGCTTTCATTGTTGTTTGTTCACAGTACAGTTTAAAAAACATTGTATAAATTATTAATTTCACACGACGTAGCACTATTCTTACTAAAAAATATTCTCATTTAAAAAAATTCTCCTAGGTTAAGTCACAGGAAAATGCCTGAGGTTAACAATAACAAATATTCTAAATTAAATATTCCACGATCATTTTACATCGTGGGAGTGGAGGAAATATATCTCCTCATTTCTTAGAAGCAAATTTTTCAAATAAATAAATCGAGTTTCTCCAACATTTTACAGCAGATGCGCACCTATAAAGATATGGTCTGTACAATGATAAATATTAAATCCATTTTCCACTGCAGATAGTATTGAGTTAGTTTATTTTTTCATTGAATTATAATTATGTGATCATTAATTTTTTTATATTATAATGGGTTGGTTAATTTGGTCATTAACTAGATTTTTACACTAAGGTTGAACACCAGTGATATCCGCAGCCAAACAATGTTTCCTACAAACCATCCTTACACAACTCAGTATTAAGTTTAGGATTATTTAATGTGTAATAATTAGAGCTAGGACATAGCTAGGCCTAACTGTCGCTTGCGAGTGGCATTTTTTTTTTCAATAAAAACTATTCCTTTTATTCATGTGCCGAACTTGTCAAAACCGAAACTCGTACTTTAACCATTTTTAATACGCTCATAATGAGTCTTATATCTTGTATTCCAATTAAATTTAACTGTGAAGACCCTAATTACTGTGCTAGACACCGACCATAGTCACCGTATTGATGTTTTTCATATATAGTTTTAAACTTGAAAATATTAATAAAAACTGATGATCAAAAAGAAAATGCTAGGAAAAATATGAAAAAAAACACCTAATTAAATAAAGGTAATTGTATGAACTTATATGAATTTGTCAGAATTGCAAGTTATAATGCAGACTTTTTCTAAATTTTCGTTAGAAAAACTATTTCTGCTTTGCGTAAGAATATTTTTAAATCTTGAAAAAGTTCTTTCGGCTTCACAAGTAATGAGGGGGCTCTGCAAAAATAATTTCGATATTGATTAAAATAAGGTTTTAAAAAATCGGAGCAGTCATCGGAAAAAAATTGTGTTAATATACGAAGGTCAGGATTTTTCTGAAGAACTGCGTCAATTTGATTATATAAATAAAGGCCGAAGACACGAGATACTTGTTTCATTTATTTTTTTATGACCGATTTATTTGCTGCTTCGGCAATTAACCAGGACAATTCTTATTCTTTGAAACATTCCATGCCTGAACGGGATTCGAATCCAAAACCTTACCAACGCAGAGCGCATGTGTTACCACTACGCTACGCCGGTCGGTATTAAAATTATATTGAAATCCATCGACATGAGTTCTATGTATCTTTATCAGTTAAATGATTTATTTTTATTCATATTATATATTTTTTACAAAGTATACAAAATAGTTGTTTTTCTTTAATAACTTGAAAATGATCAGTTAATCCATATTCTGTTAAAATCTGTTAAAAAATTAATTCAGCCATTTTAATATCTCCAAAATAATAAAAATATAAATAGCAATAATAAGAAAAATGTCTACAAATTTTTCTTTCAGAAAGAAATATATTTTAAAAATGCTGTAATTATTATTATTGTAAAAAAGTGAATATTAGTAGATAGATTCAAGAAGTGTTTGAAACTACATATATGCTTTAAATCTAAATACCTATCATAATTATTGTTCAGCTCTGTTTACAGTTCAGAAGAAAAATAAATAGTTGACAGGATTTGCCAGATTAATTATACAGATTAAATAACGGTTCAAAATATTACAGGTTTGAATGTATTGGACGTTTGCATTAAAAGAAATGTTTTTCTTTAATAACATTTCTTAACAATGATAACATTTCACAATGATATTGCATTCAACAGTGCACATTATGGAAAAACCTATGTATGTAGTAGCATTTGTATTAATAAGACAGGAATGTTTTTAGATAACGAGTACCCACTTATTGATATTATTGATATTATATATCTCATTAATAACGTCGTTGTGCAGATTTGCCTAAAAACGTCCGAGCCCTGGTAATCGACATATATAATTAGCTAGTGTGTGTTTGTGATCTGGGTAACACTGTGACGTCATTTTTCCTAAGGTTCTCGTGATTGGCTAAATGGGGACTCTTGAGGTCTCTTGATTGACAGAGATTTATTCTCTAAGAATCTAGAAATACAATAACATAGAAATGTGTAGGATTTCGTAGGCATAAACAAGAAACTCTAGATACTCCTATATGATTTGACCGATATGAACAATATTTTGCAGATTTATTCTCTAAGAAACTGACAATAAAATAACATATAGAAATGTTTAGGTTTTCGTAGGCATAAACAAGATACTCTAGCCACTCCTATATCCTATGATTGATATGAAAAATATTTGGCAGATTTATTTTCTAAGAATCTTCGGATAAAATAACATATAGATATGTCTAGGGTTTCGTAGGCATAAACAAGAAACTCTAGCCACTCCTATATCCTATGATCGATATGAAAAATATTTTGCAGATTTATTTTCTAAGAATCTGCGGATAAAATAACATATAGAAATGTCTAGAGTTTCGTAGGCATAACCAGAAACTCTAGACACTCCTATATCCTATGATCGATATGAAAAATATTTTGCAGATTTATTTTCTAAAAATCTGCGGATAAAATAACATAGAGATATGTCTAGGGTTTCGTAGGCATAAACAAGAAACTCTAGACACTCCTATATCCTTTGATCGATATGAAAAATATTTTGCAGGTTTATTTTCTAAGAATCTGCGTATAAAATTACATATAGATATGCCTAGGATTTCGTTGGCATAAACAAGAAACTCTAAACACTCCTGTATCTTATGACAAATATGAAAAATATTTTGCAGATTTATTTTCTAAGAATCTGTGGATAAAATAACATACAGAAATGTCTAGAATTTCGTAGGCATAACAAGAAACTCTAGACACTCCTATATCCTATGATCGATATGAAAAATATTTTGCAGATTTATTTTCTAAGAATCTGCGGATAAAATAGCATATAGAAATGTCTAGGGTTTCGTAGGCATAAACAAGAAACTCTAGACACTCCTATATCCTATGACTGACATCAACAATATTTTGCAGATTTTTTCTCTAAGAATCTAGGAATATAATTACATTCAGAAATGTCTAGGGTTTCGTAGGTATAAACAAGAAACTCTACACACTGCTATGTATTTTGACCGATATGAACAACATTTTGCAGATTTATTTTCTAAGGATCTACAAATTTAATTATTTGCAGAAATGTTCAGAGTTTCATAGGCATAAACAAGAAACTCTAGAAATTGCTATATCTTTCGCCCGATATGAACAATATTTTGCAGATTTATTTTTTAAGAATCTACAAATATAATTATTTGCAGAAATGTCAAGGGTTTCGTAGGCATAAACAAGAAACTCTAGACACTGCTCTATATTCTTTGACTGATATGAATAATATTTTGCAGAATTATTTTCTAAGATACAAATTTACAAATATAATTATTTAAAGAAATGTCTAGGGTTTCGTAGGCATAAACAAGAAACTCTAGACACTGCTATATCCTTCGACCGATGTTAACAATATTTTACAGATATTATTTCTAAGAATCTGACACATATAATTAACAAGTGTCTTTATGTAGTGTCGGTAACATTGTGACGTCAATTTATCCTGAGGTTCTCGTGATTGGCAGACAATCCTATATCCTTTGACCGATATGAACTATATTTTGCAGATTTATTCTCTAAGAATCTACGAATATAATTACATACATAAATGTCTAGGGTTTCGTAGGCATAAACAAGAGACTCCTATACCCTTTGACCGATATGAACAATATTTTGCAAATTTACTCTCTAAAAATCTGCGGACAAAATAACTTACAGACATGTCTAGGGCTTCGTAGTCATAAATAAAAAACTCTAGACACTCCTGTATTCTTTGATCGATATGAACAATATTTTGCAAATTGATTCTCTAAGAATCTGCGGATAAAACAACATATAGAAATGTCTAGAGTTTCGTACGCATAAACAAGAGACTCTAGACACTTCTATATCCTTTGATCGATATGAAAAATATTTTGCAGATTTATTATTTAAAAATCTGCGGATAAAATAACTTATAGAAATGTCTAAAGTTTCATAGGCATAAACAAGAAACCCTAGGATACTTCTATTTCCTTGACGCATATGAACAGTATTTTGCAGATTTATTCTCTAAGTACATACGAATATAATTACATACAGAAATGTCTAGGATTTCGTAGGTATTAACAAGAAATTCTAGACAATCCTATATCCTTTGACCGATATAAATATTATTTGGCAGATTTATTCTCTAAGAAATTGCGGACAAAATTACATATAGAAATGTTTAGTGTTTTGTAGGCATAAACGAGAAACTTTAGACACGCCTATATCCTTTTATATATTTTGCAGATTTATTTTCTAAAAATCTACGAATACAATTATATATAGAAATATCTAGGGTTTCGTAGGTATAACAAAGAAACTTTAGACACTGTTATATCCTTTGACCGATATGAACAGTATTTTGCAGATTTATTCTCTAAGTACATACGAATATAATTACATACAGAAATGTCTAGGATTTCGTAGGTATTAACAAGAAATTCTAGACAATCCTATATCCTTTGACCGATATAAATATTATTTGGCAGATTTATTCTCTAAGAAATTGTGGACAAAATTACATATAGAAATGTTTAGTGTTTTGTAGGCATAAACGAGAAACTTTAGACACGCCTATATCCTTTTATATATTTTGCAGATTTATTTTCTAAAAATCTACGAATACAATTATATATAGAAATATCTAGGGTTTCGTAGGTATAACAAAGAAACTTTAGACACTGTTATATCCTTTGACCGATATGAACAATATTTTGCAGATTTATTCTCTAAGAATTACATATACATAAATGTCTAGGGTTCGTAGGCATAAATTAATGTCTCAAATTATTTTTAGTTTTAACAATTTAAATGTAATGCTCTGACTAAAAATGAATCGTTTTCCCATCTTAAAAAGTTCATGAATAAATAATCTATATAAGTATATAATTGTAAGTATATAATTAGCAAGTGTCTGTATGTATTGTCGGCAACATTATGACGTCAACTTTTCCTAAGGTTCTCGTGATTGGCTGACAGGTGACACCCTCTCCCGTGATTGGCTAATTGGCGATATCCTGTCCCGTGATTCGCTGACCGGCGATGAAATTAAGATATGTTAAAAAGTAAAACTAAATACACATACAAACAATTTAATTTTTTGTATTATAAATCCATCATTGTTGACGGGTAATAACCTAGTAATATAATAATGAGTTATTAATACGCTTTGTTTACTAAGAGATTTTGATTTCGTATCTACAAATAAGTCATTATTACTATTGACAATGCTACCTAGGCGGAATGGTGTTAAACCGAAGCCAACAAAATAAGAAAAACTATGCTACCTAGATATTTGAACTTATCTGCTTGCGCAGTTTGTATCTTAAACATACCATCTAGACAGTCTTTTGTAGCTGAACTATACATTTTCAAATATAACGTTTTGTGTACGTTAATTTTTATCTTTACTTCATTCGTTGCTTTTTAGAGAGTTATAGGAATATATAAGATGCTGCTCCGATTTGTTAACTATCATGATGTCGTCAGCATATCCTCACATTTGTCCTGTTTCATCACTTCCATTTAGGCTTTAATTATATGCCGTATTTCTGTTTGCCCTATGAGCTACCACAGATACTTTACTAGTTAACAAGTTTGGCAAATACAGTTGGACTATAACTGTAATCCTCAAGCATATGTGATAATTGTTTAATTGGCTAGCAAGTTTTTCTGTAATTCCCCAGGTCTCATATCTACAGATCCCTTATCTCATACATATCATAGAACATATTTAACATTAGTATTAATGAAGTGCCATTTTGTCTTTCTCAATATTGCAGTTTAACACCAGTGGATATTAAGGAAGCGGAATGGGAAGAGTATTCGACAGCATGCCAAGTAATGCCAGGCTAACAAGTGGCGTAGCCTAGCTTCGACAGCTTGGAAAAGAGATGCAAAAGATCTACAGGGTGGTGAATTGACCTGTCGGCCATACCGATTTAACATGTAAAATAATAAATAGGCTATTTCCGGCTTTTCTAATTGTCTAATGGTCGGTTGCTGAAGTAAGAATTATCTCTAACTCAAGTTAAAATCATTTGTTTTTGTATGTTGTAACATATAAAAACAAATTATTTTAACTTGAGTTAGAGAAAACTCTTACGTTAGCAACCCCACATAAGGGAAAAAGTGCAAGAGATAAAATTTATTTAGAATTTAAAATGCTATGTGTTAAGTAAGTAAACTATCTTCCGAATACTTCCGAGGAAATTAAAAAATTATCCCTGAACTATCACCAAATGACTTTTTCTTATGGGGACATTTAAAGACTGTTGAAGTCATCTTGTATTAAATAAATAAATAAATAAAAAGTAAAGTATACAGAGCAAGGCATCCATACACTGATTCCCTAAAACATAAAATTATCAAGAAATGCGCAAAAATAACCGATAGGCAACTGGCCAATGTGCGGAAAAATTTTAACGACAGACTTGGTTTCTGCTTAGCAGTGAATGGCGACATATTTGAATATTTGCTGTAAAATATAATTATTTATTTATTAATAAGATTATTATATTTAAGATAAATTGAATTTATTACTTAAATTACCAGCGTTTCAGGCACATTTGTTTATAAAGCATGGCTACTTGATAAAGAATGCTTTATAAAATTTATAATTTTTAAATTTCCTCGGAAGTAGTTGGAAGATAGTTTTTTACCTAACTATCATATATAGTTTTAAATTCTAAATGAATTTTATCTCTTGCCCTTTTTCTCTAAAACAATTAGGGAAGCAGGAAATAGCATATTTATTTTTTTACATGTTAAATCGCTATGGCCGACAGGTCAATTCACCACCTTGTATAAGGTTTATTAAAGCCAATGGTGATGAAATGAACTAGTTAACTTTGTACATAGAGCATCGGATTGGAATCCACAAAACAGAAAAAGAGTTGGGGACCAAGAAAAAAGTGGCGACGTACCGACAATGAAGGGAACGAATACAGGAAAAGCTAGAGTTAAAAAAAAAAAAAAAAACGTTAAATTATGAACCGTACGAGATGGCAATATTTGCTCATATGTAGTATCGGAATTTTAGACCCTGTTCCTAAACTTTTTGAAATGGCCCTATATGCCAGTAAAGGTCAATTTATAGAATTTATAAAGGGTTTATTACAGCCTATTTGGATTACACTGAAAACAATGAGGACGCAAGATATGTAATAATGTCAGGATAAAATAATAAACATTTAATTTTACCAGCCCAGTTATGATGAAGCCCAGTTCAAATTAGGTTAAATTCGACAATACATTATTAAATTTGCGACACATTTTCAGTTCATTAAAGGAATACAAAACTAGGAATTATAGGAAATAACTGGACAGGGGAAAATCGAAACAACAATAATGTATAGAGAAAATTAAGATATATTACATCTCAAAACAAGTACTAGTATTTAATTCACCAGGTAAAAGAAAAAGAGGATATGGATGATGGAGAAGAATCATTAAGAAGGAACATGAAACAGAAGGTTTGTCTTAAATAGAAGTGAAAATAAAACCATTAGACAAAAATTTGTGGAGAGAAACTATTGCAAAAATAGTATACAGCAACTCAACACAGTGAAAAGGGTAGGATATTAATAAGAAAAGTGGTCAGGATCAATAATCAGAAGTACGGTATGGGAAAGAAGGAAATTTCAAGCCAATACATAGCCTTTAATTTAGAGCTGCTAAAGAATAAATGTAAGTTTGTTAGATAGCTACATCTTAACTAAATACTTCAAAGTAAGATACAAAGCAAACAGTTAAATAGTTTTCACAATATTTTGTATCTGTGCATTAAGAGTAGTAAATTAGCTAATGGATTGTACATTTTAAGATGTGAATGAAAAGGAATTTGTAATTATAACATCTAAAACTTACAAAGTACTAAATATTAAACATAATTAAGGAAAAAGAATTCTATTATTAAGAAAATAATTGAATAGAAAAGAAACTATGAATACTCGGTTATCCATCTAATATGTATTCCATATGAAATATACGAAACTTTTTGTGATACATTTCGCTCTTATTAGTCTAAAATAGTGGTGATCCACTTTTTTTTTCGAAGCGGGGCCATGTTTGACGGGTGGGACAGAGCTTTGCAAAGAATAAACATTAACGCTTTCCTTTAGTACAACGCCCCGTACCGATTTTCATATAGAATTGTAGAGAATGTACTTGGCTACAAAACTGTGCGCAGAATTTTGCCCTTAAGGCAAAGTAACTGTAGTGCTTTAAGGATGCTCAGAACTTCAGATGTATAGATGCTACTATGGTCCGGCAACCTGTATGTTTCACTGGTTTCTAGAAAAATTATGGCTGCTCCAGTTTGGTTATTTTTTCTGGATCCGTCCCTAAATCAAAATTCTTTACACATCACATTTTATTACCTTTTCGAGCAATAAAAGTTTTCCCGTGATTTTGCACTGATACATGCTAGTAAATAAATAATGTACAATAGTATTTTATAAGTTTAATTTTAGGGAGGGACTCTAAATAATTTTGCACTTTGGGTCTCAAAAAATTTAAATCCTCCACTGGCGCACAGGCTTTTTAATCTAGGAGGAAGGAGGATTTGTGTGAATAAAGCTAAAAGTCAACTCAACTGGCACTATCCAAAGAGAAAGAGAGGCTATCTAGAAACTCTTCACGTAAAACGACTCAAAATCTTAACCAACAAATACACATTGCAGAATAATGACACATAATCGAAATGACCCTAAAATCTGCAATAAATCTGATCTAAGCATCATGAATCTCATCCAGCAATAACTCTAGCACTCATATCTAACCTCGTTCTAGAACAATAAATCGTTTACGTGATGATCCTCACATAAAACTTAATAATTGTACATTTTATGTCGTTTGAAAGATTTCTCTTGTACGAGAAACAATGAGTTGAAAATGACTCGAGTAAGGGTGGAAATGTTACAGCTTCCGCGATATAATCCGATTTGCAGGGAGTTCTATGAAGCATTATCTGATGTAGTTTACATGTTAAATCATTAGTTCATCAGAATTTATTAATGCGAGGTTTTAAAATTATATTACATGTTATGTGTCAGGTTACTTTGGAAAATGGTAGCAAGGTCGGTGAATTTATAATAGAGATTAAATTAGGCTAATGTGTCAGTAAGGAAGAATAAGTATGACATAAAAGGGTCAATAGAACAATAAATTCCTATTATTATTATTATTTTTTTTTTAAGAAATCTATGAAAAAAAAACACTCTGACCGTACCGTAGTTGAACTGTTAATAATTTTAATTACGACGGTGCTCCATAACTTATTAAGTACACTAATTTAGGTTTCATTATATATGAGCAGTATAATAAAACAAGTGTCATTATGATTCTATAATGGCACTCTTTTTCTTAAAATAAATAATCTTTTGATTTTTGCAGCAGAATTGAGGTTTACAACGTTTTCGGCAATTACTTCAATGTCCGATGGAATATTCCCGAATCGGATTAATACATTTACAGAACATTTATCCTTTCAAAATTAAAATCAAGGAATTTGACAAACAACTTGATTTGAAAATATCGAATAACGGAATTGTCAAACATTGTTACCATGGCATCGAGTTCAGTTGTTTTATTTAGCACTAGTTGGGGTATGTTTCGCTACGGTATATAACTACTTTAAATCTAAGAAAGTAGAACATAACGCTCGCAGCATATTTTTCTGTGAAGTAATTTCATAGTTATCTTGAAATAATAATGTTCCTTTTTTAAATTTCGAAAGTTTTGTGATGTAAATCGATTGGAATTCCGCTTCTGAATAAGTCTTGAAGAGAACTTTTCGAACAATCTGATAGATTGATATGTTTTTGTGGAGGGATATTAGACTTTATATCCAACTAGGAGAAAATTCCGTCATTCGACGGGGTAAAGGTAATCACCAAATTAAAAAGAATCTCGGTACACTATATTTTGTAAAAAAAGATTCAGACCGCTCTAGGAGTTTCCCATTAGTACTCTTATTAGTGATGCTTTTCACCTTAACTTCCGACGCACGGCATACCTGTGAAAAGGCTACGAAGAGCTGCCCACGGCTGAACACTGCATTGGGCAGGTAAATTCCCACCTTGTCCAGGGTTTGACTTTGCGATTTCAAGGATCGAATTCAATCCTAAGAATGAAAGCTGGATTTCCTTGGGAAGATCCAGTTGAAACAGTGGCAGTTATTAGATTTTTAAACAACCGGATAGTGACTTTCCCTCCACCTTCCACCAGTTCCACTCTGTCAGCAGGCGTTTACGAATACTCTACCGGTAGATATGATGCATCTACCGATCGGTAAACAGCTGATCTACTGATACATGTATCTGGTTAAGTGATTTTCGAACGACATAGAAGGTTCACGTGATAAAATAACATAAAAAATTTACTTGACATTTATATGTACAAATTTATTAAATAATAGAACTTATTTTTATTGGTTATGTAGATGTATCGAAAATAGTAAACATTTACCGACGGTGTATAAAGTTGGATACTTCGGCATAATAATCAAACGCGGTACACGTTCATCGAACTTGTTTTCGAACGCAGTGGATGTAACCGGTAGCTACCGGCACATATTTGGTAACACATTTTGGAGAAAAAGTAACGTAACATTTATTCAAATTAACTATTTATGCAAAAATCAACTTTTGTTCGTTAATTCAAGTGTCAATAATTGTCTTTCAATTGATAATCCACTCAATATTTTAAAAAATATACCAGTTGTTTTCAACTTCTTTTAGATGACGGAACTATAATATCAAATATGAAAAATGCACGGCAACTTACTCTTATTTCTCAGTATAATAATTGTGACATAATTTTAAATGACCGTAATAATTCTATGGAATTTGCCTTTCATATGCCTACTGCACTACACGGTTCGGCAACACCTTAGTGAAAAACAGTGCCGGTTTAAGGATAGTTGGGGCTCCTAGGCAAATTATATTTGCGGTCCATTTCAGTAGCGGACTAAGAAAGGTTAACGCCCGGAGAGTTATTTTTAAGTTTTGATTAATTTACAGAACCCTAAGAACGGGCAAATGGCCCGCCTCCATCTTTTGAAATTTAGAAAAGTGCATTAATGACAAAAGAAAAATAATGTGCCTAATTAAATATTTTTTTACAGGAAAACTTGGACTTAAAGGCTTAAAGCCCTCCAAGGCCTGGGATCCCTAAGCACGTGCCTCAGGGCCTTGATGAGTAATCTGCTGCTGCATAAAATATTATTAATTAACTAGTGCACCCGTTGCCAACTGTGTTGGCAAACAAATCATTACCTTAATGTGGAACTTGCTCGACCCCTCAGACTTCTTTCTCTAGCCATACGCCTAACTTCATCCAATTCAAATTGAATCAACTCTTCGCCCATTATTAAAAACTGGACAAATAATGAGCATTATTCCGAATTATTAATTCATTAACTTTTTAAGATGGGAAAACGATTCATTTTCACTCAGTGCATTATATTTATAATGTTAAAACTTAAAATGATTTTGAGACGTTAAATTTAAAATATATTTATTAAAATTAATTTTCCATTTTCTTATATAATATAAAAATACGCACACGGAAAAAACGCACACGGATTAATACGCACACGGAAAAAAGCACACATGAAAAAATACACACACGGAAAAAAGCGTACTTACACTATATCTCAAATCAAGGGGTAGATTTACAATATCCCACTGAACACTGCGCATGCGTCACACACAAGTCATTTGTTCAATATACAGAGCTTCTAAACAGGTGGGACTGTGCAGAACTTTTAAAACACAATTTATTTTTAGGTGGTTTATAAAAAAACAAAAAAATAAACAGTTATCAACCATAACCTAAGATAGTGATTTTAAGGTGAATCACTGTCCCTGGCCCTTCACAGAACAGTTAAAATACAATTTATTTTTAGGTGGTTTATAAAAAAAAAAAAAAAAACAGTTATCAACCATAACCTAAGATAGTGCTTTTAAGGTGAATCACTGTCCCTAGCCCTGCACAGAACAGTTAAAATACAATTTATTTGTAGGTGGTTTATAAAAAAAAAAAAGTTATCAACCATAACCTAAGATAGTGCTTTTAAGGTGAATCTAACCTAAACTAAAAGGTAAATGATATTTTAATGTGATAAATAAACAGAAACCATTGTTTTAGAGTCACTGATAATTCTTGAATTATTTAGTGTAGTCGTTATGTGCTGCCGTCTGTATAGAGTTTGCAGTGGGATATTGTAAATCTTGTCCTATAAATCGTAGAAATAAAAAAATAATAAAGCATTGAAAAAATAATAATAAAAAAAAAAGTCACATTTTTCTTACTTTCATCAAAACCAAATATTTTTTAAAATAATTATTTTTCTGCTAATAATAATTTTAATCAAAACTGTCGAATATCACGGAAGGATAACGTTTTTCTGTGTTTTGTTTCGTAAAAAAAACGATCCGTGTATTTCACAACGAAATTAATAATTGTGAAGTGATTTTTTAATGAAAAACACAACTGACATTTTTACTAATTTATTGTCAACACTCAAAACAAAAATTCACAGCACACTACTGTCCAATACATAAACAATAATTTCTTACAATTCTATCAATTATTATAAAAAGTGCGTAGAATATTTACTCTTATTGCATCTTATAATAATTATAAAAAGTGTTCGTAGAAAATTCACTATTATTGCATCAACAATATATTTTAAACAATTTTGACATAAATAATTAACATATGCGCGCCTCTATCGGGGAATGAAGAAACGACCGGTCGAACATACGAACATACAAAACGACCGGTCGAACATACAAACAGGCGTATTATATTATAGGATATCAAATCAATGAAATATTATTTTGATCCGTTGTCGCGGGGCCCCTGAAAGAGGCGAGGCTCATAGAAGGCTGCCTACTCTGCATGTTAGGTAATCCGGCACTAGTGAAATATCACTGGTGAACTGGGCGACATGCATGCGAAACCAAATTGTGTTCAGCAGTAATAAACGGGTAGACAATCAAAATTTCGGAAAACTGACAACAGGGTCATGTTTAGTAGTCTAGAACACACCCAGATTTTTAAATTAAATGTAATCAAACAAATTTTATATTATTGTCCCGTCTTTCGACCCTTCTGGAAAATGTTTTAGACACATTTGAGGGCAAAAATCTCGTAAAAATATTTTGTTGCAAAAACAACATTTTGTTAATCTACATTTCAATAGCTTTCATTTGATACCCCACTCATATTTTTAAATAATATACCAGTGGTTCTTAACCTTTTTTAAAGGACGGAATGTAAAATATGAAAAATGCAAGGCGCCCTACCCTCATTTCTCTGTAAATATGATATCTGTATTAATTCTACGGAGTTCGCCTATCATATACCTACGACAGGGTGCGGCGACACCCTGGTTGAAAACTTCTGGTACAGGCAGATAGGCATACGAAACCGTAAAACCCAGATTGTGTTCGTCAATAAAAAAACACCCCAAGAAAGATAAAAAACGATTTTGGAATTTTAAACTATCATTCGAGTACCGATTTCGAAGTAGATAATTAAAAATTCGGAAAACTAATAATAGGGTCGTGTTTAGGAGTCTTGAAAATCCCCATATATTGAATTTAATCCCCATATACAAACTTAATTTTTTGTCCCATTAAGATAACATGGGAACTTTTTTGGGTCGCAGGCTCGCCCCCACTTTGAATTTTCTAGGTCTTTATTTTTCTTATCTTAAGAATGTTCCTAGGACACCACATGCCAAATATAAAATTTCTAGGTTATCTGGAAGTACGCAAAAAACCTCTGGAAAGACATCTGACAGGCACCTCAGAGATTTTATATATATAGTTGCTTTATGCATAGCCTAACGTTAGTTAGCATATATGCACAGCATAATTTTAATATCAGACTCTATCTTAAATTTCGGGATGTATACGTGATGTAATTATTTCACTAAATTATATTGCACAAAAAAATGAATTGTAATTGTAACACATATACATTCAAATGTTTTGTAGAGCAAGGGTATTTAGTAATGCGTAAAAGAGTTAAATATATTAATGATGCTGTCTGCAAACCTTTTTAATTAACTAATTTTGAAATATGTTACAGAGATACTTTGTTACTAATGCGTATAATTAATAATAGTCTTTATTTAAGCCAAAACTCAGATACAGCTTACATTCTGGCAATGACGTATTTGAAAACATAGAATGAATTGACGCTACGTTCAACCCCCAGAGATTGTTAGTTTCTTATACAAAACTAACAATCTGAAATAATATTAGTAACAATCTGTACATTAAATTTTACACTGAATTTTTATCTATCTAATAGGATATTTTTGACTGTAGCAAAAATTATTGTAAAAATGGTATCGTTCAATATCTTAATAATAGGTATCACACAAGAATATTCTGTAATTTTTTAAATATATTTGTGGATTTTATATAAATTTTTAATTTATACAGAAATGTACAGTTTTGTGTAGAAATGTTCAAATAATACGTCAACATTTTTTTTTTTTCGAAATGATTGTTTATAATTTAGAACCTTCGTCGAAAAATATTATACTTTATGATAATGAAATGTCACTTGGTACACGTATTCTTTACAAAAAATAAATCAGTTTTACCTGCAGCACCTGTATAGAGAACCGCGGCAGATTCGAGATGGCGGCAAAAGTATATTACCAAGTACAATAACTAGAAGTAGTTTTCATTTTAGATCAAAATATTAAAAAACATATTTGTAAAATGAAGTTTTAGCTACAATTTGCTACATGGTACACAAATTTGTGTCGAAAGGTTTACAAGATAGAGTCTATAATGCAATTTGTTTATTTACAATTACATGACAGTTCTTTTTACAGTTAAAAATATCGTATTAGATAGATAAAAATTCGCTGCAAATTTTGATGCATAGATTGTTACTAATTTTATTTCAAGTTGTTAGTTTTGTATATGAAACTATACGGTTGTGCGCAACCTTTTAAGTAAAACTTAATACATGGGTTAATGTTCCGTATAAGTCCACCACAAACAACTCGTCAGAAAAAATGTGTAAGCTAGTTAGAATGAGATTTGGCCCTGGCGAAGCGCCGCCTCTTCCTTTCAAAACGACATTTATGATTCACTTATCTCTTGCAATATTTGTATTCAAAACTGAAATCTAAATAAATACTTGATAGTTATCCGTTCTGAAATCCAAGCTATTATTTAGTAAGTGTTTGTTAATATTTAGCTCGTATTAACGTTTTTAAAGAAAAACTTGAATAATTAAATTTCAGTATTTGTACACTTAAAGTCACATTTAAATGATTTACATGAGATTTATAGTATACATATGTTGATAAACATTAACTTTATTAAAAGAGAGATCCTCAAAAATGTCAATATATTCCGACCTACCAATTTCCTAGGCTGGCACCTAAAAATAAATAAAAAATACTAACGTATATGGCTGTAGATGTTTAATATAAGCAAAATTTCAGCTAACCCCTTTTTTAACCTTTTTACCTAAGAATTCTGAGAAGGTTTATAACATGCATTCACTATATTATATAGGTCTCGGGTTCGAGCCCCGTTGAAAGCATGGGTGTTTTATAATAATAATTTAACATTATTTTAGGATGTCAAACAAGTTCGTAATAAATAAAACATATTTCCTGATCAACGGCCATAATTGCTATCAAAAAAGGTTTATAACACTAGTAATAAAACCTAAATAAGAAATTAAGTTTAATTTATAGTCATTATATAATCGATTTGAGAACAATTATAAAGCCAGTTTATAACTTTTATCTGATATTTTGATGTTATAAAAACTGCAATAGATACAACATCAGAATACCTTATAAGTATTTTATATTTATTAAAAGAGAATAATTATAAAATAATTTTCAGACTATTGTGGTTCTTGCAATTTATTAGAATACTGTATAAAGAAAAGTAAATCTAAAACTTCAAGAAATGATAAAACAAAGCCAAAATCAACAAGCAAATTTATTTGTCACTTCGTCATGATTACTAAAAAACAACATGTCAATGTCAAATAAAGCATTTATTAAATATGTTAATGGCCGACGGAGTGGTCGAGCGCACTAAATCACAGCAGTTTGGACTGGTAAGTCTGGATTGTGTGGTTGGCAGTTCGATTCTCCGTCGGTGATATTATTCGGGCGAGAATAATATGTTTACATTACTCTCATTTCACAATCATTCACCCCTCATCCAGGTGTAGGAGCTCGCCCCCTGGCATCGGCGATTAGCCTCGTTGCAGAAATAAGCCGATGTAAAATAAATAATTAAAAAAAAAAAAAATATGTTAATGTCTAATAAATGCTTTATTTAGAATGCAAGCAAATACATCGGTGCAATAATGCGACTTTTTAATAACTTAACCTTATCATAAATGAAAAATGTTTTATAAAGGTTACGATCAACTACTTTATATCAGCTTGTAGTTGCGTAGCTAGTTTTAATAAAATTCATATAACACTGAAAGCAATAAATTGCACAATTATAAAATCAAAATGTTGTATACATATTATATTATAGTAAAGATTATATAATATATAAACCATTTAAATAACAATTTGATTCTTCTGATGTCTAAATAATTTTTTAGTAGCTTTATAAGGTTCCTTAAGGTTTTATAATCAAAACGGCCATATTTTTATGAACAATCTAAATACAAAGTGACGTCCATTTTGACTGAATGTATATTTTACTTAGAAAAAAATTGTTTCTTTTTGCATTGTTTTTATATTTCACTTTTATTTTTTAATATTTTACCCTTGAATACAAACTTTTCCCATTTATTGAAATAACAGAGTTATTTTTTCTTTTTTCTTTTTCTATAACATTTTTAATTGAGTTAATAAGCAAAAAAATAATATTTCTTTGGCGAGTAATTTTTGAATGTTTTACCTTTTCACAATAAATTGGCCATCGCAAGAAAATTTTAATTCGGAAGTAGCAATAGGATAAATATAAAAATGCATATATGTTTCATTGTCATAGTGATTTTTTACTTCAATAAGATTTTTCATTTATATGTATCGCAGTTGCACAATTGTTTTAATATGCAGCTACAAAAGAGCAAATCTATAAATATAACAGATAAAAAGTTGCTGCTATATAACTAATCAAAAAGTTTTATTGTTTATTTTATAACTATTTTAAGAACATTTTCAAAGAGTGCCATTAGGTTTTTAAAATGTTGCGTATGCAATATTAATATAGCCAAAAGTTTTATAAACCTGCACCTATTTTGGAAGTTTAAGTGTTTTTTTGTTGCTGATAGACATTCTTGTTGCTGAATTATAAAGCTATCAGTTGTATAATATTGCTGTAAAAATGTTTATACAATTTTTATAAAGCAATTTGTGCTAGCTGGGTTACTATTGGTTCCCCACTCTTACGACCATGCCTTCTCGCTTATAACGTTATAATATACTTCATTCTAACCATACAGCCTAGTTTTGGTGGACTCATACGGAACATTAACTAAAACTACATATTTAAAAATATTAAAGGGGGCTGTAGCCCTCTATCTCCCTTACATATGAGCTATATAGAGCAGCGTTTGTTAACCGCCGGTCCGTGAAGAAATTTTACCGATCAAAAAATACTTTAATTTAATTAAGTTAGGGCCAGTTTCTGAAAGCTTAGCTTAGTTTAAGCTTTTGATTAAACTCGGTTACAATATCAATAAGTAACTATAGCAACCATTTTCTAACTATTTGGTTATAGTTAACTAGGCTTTCAGAAACCGACCCTTAATGTTTAATTATATACTTATTAACTTGAAGTGTATGAGATGCAGTGTAAAACATAAATAAATATAATGCATGTTATAGTCATATAAAATTCCATTTGGTTATATGTACTTTTACCCTCAGCACCTATATTGATAACAGCGGCAGATTCAAGATGTTTGCAAAAATAGAATACCAAGTATAAAAACTATAAGTAGTTAGAAACTAGCTAGGAATATTTATAGAATTAAGGTTTAGCTACATTTTGCCGCATCAGATGCTAATATGCAACGCATAGTTGAAAAGATGGCGTCTGTAATGTAATATATTTATTTACAATTACATGACAGTTTTGTTAACAATTAAAAATATCTTATTAGATAGAAAAGAAAATCGCTGTGAAATTTGATGTATAGATTATTACTAATTTTATTTCAGATTGTTACTTTTATATAAGAAACTATACGGTTGTCTTGCATAAGCCGTATAAAATCGTTTGACAACTGTGCGGTCCGCGAAAAATTATCTGGCTTGGCATGTTCCGCGGTAAAAAAATGATTAAGAAACACAGATGTGAAGTGTTTATCTGTCAGTGTATCTTGTTTTACAATTGAGGTGTTGTTTTTCTGTGTGTGAATGTTTTTTGTGCATTGCCAGCTGAAAATGATCATTTAATATGTATGTACATTTTAAAACAAAATTTTACATGTTTATGTAAAGAAGAAAATGAAAATATAAAATTGACAAAATTGATATTTTATGAGCAACAATAAAAATATTATTTCATGTTCAATAGAGCACATATAAAATTATTTATGTCTACTGAAATTTGCAGTAAATTGAACGTCAGTGTATTCAAAATTGTAATTCTTCACTTGTGTTAACTCGTTGTTAAACTTATTGTAAAATGCATCGATAAGTTGCTCAGTGGAAAAATGTTACAGTATAGTGTCCGAGAACAAGTAAAGATACATTAGAAGACCAAGGAAGTAATGGAAAGCTTACTGAAAGAGTTCCGTACAGCTGTTGATGAAAGCACTTATTAATCATCAACAATGGCCAGTATTAAGTATTAGAAAAGGCATACATATATCCAAAGATGAACAAATAAGCGCTGAGTATGATAATGATGATGATATGAGTGGGGTATCAAATGAAAGCTATTGATGTGTAGATTAAAAGACGAAATTTAAATTTTCAAAAAAACAATATTTTGATGCAATTATTTGTCCTACAGCTTATTTCCCAGAAGGCTGATGGTCTTTGCCCCTGATCAAAAAAACGGAGCAACATATACTGAGGTGAGCTGGAAAGTTTTTCGATAATTGTCAATGTTTTCGAAGTGTTGATAAATTAATTTATATGCGACCATCAAATAATAAATGCATTATGTATCCAACTGTAATTTCAAATAATGTTGTTCATATTGCAACAAGTCTAAAAAAAAGCGCATGTGTGTTCAGCCGGAAAAATTCACGATTGTTTACACTGCAAGTTTTTATTTAGTAAATTAGTTAGGTAGTTAAAATGTTTGGCGTTCAGCAATGATGGCTATTTGCACCTTATACAGCCTATCTTTATAACTAGAATGTTATTTATAAGTTAGAGTTAATAAAACAATAAATAATAGTATTTTAAACATTGTTGTAGATTACAATCAGCTGATAGTTTGATAGCCAGCTTGTGAGATTAGCTTTGAAGTTTGACAATCAGAATTTATTTTTTTTTATTTTTAAATTAAATTTACTAACATTTTAATGATAAAACTACAATATATAGTTGTAGATAAAATATTGTATTTTACTAGCATATACAGGGTGTTTGTTTGACACGGGGCACCCCGAAAATCTCCTTTATTTGTAAAGATACAAAAAATCTTCAGAACAAAAGTTAAACTAGACAAAAAGGCCCATCTAAAGGTTACTATAAGAATTCTGAGGCACTTCCAGTTTCACCGGAAATGGTGTCAACTTTTGATCTAGCATAGGGAATCGATAATTTTATATTTTTTTCCTAAAAGTACATTAAATTAGCTTTACAATGACACCAAAAAGTCATATTTTTATGTTAACCATTTCAAAATGGCGAACATTTTTTTACAAAATAATAATCAACATAAGTTTTACAAAGTTGAACGTAGCAAGCTTCGAAAACAATAAAAAAAGAAACAAAATATCTCTAAAATAAACTGTTATAACTAGTTATTATATAAAATAACATGAAATAACTTAAATTTTAATTTTTCAATTAAATGTTTTATAAATAACAAAAGTTTAATAGTTTATTTTGCTTATTTTTGTTTGAAAAAAAAAAAAAAAAATGTATTAATTGGTAGTAAGTCGTTATTTGTACCTAATTATGGGAATTCTAGGGACAAAAATTGTAGGCCCAATTATTTACCATGGCAACCTTAGAGCTAACAGGTATTTAAATTTTTTACAAAATGAATTGGAGGATTTGTTGGATGATTTACCACTTGCTGATTGGATAGGAATGTGGTTCCAACAAGATGGAGCACCAGCTCATAACGCTAGAAACGTGTGTGCCTATTTAAATGGCCAATACTCAGATAAATGGATTGGAACACATTCACTTAATCTCTGGCCTGCACGATCGCCGGATCTCACGCCATTGGATTTTTTCGCTTGGGGGTATTTAAAAGATAGAGTGTATCGGACAACACCGACGACGATAGAAGATTTAGAAGAAAGGGCGATGGAACAGTTTTTATTAAGAATGAGAAAATGTGTGGACAATAATGGTGGTTTGATCGAACATTTGTTTTTTTTTTTTTTTGTAAAATAATTGTAAAAAGTAATATTTTTTTTTTCTAAATAGTCGAATAGTTTATTTTAGAGATATTTTGTTTCTTTTTTTATTGTTTTCAAAGCTTGCTACGTTCAACTTTGTAAAACTTATGTTGATTATTATTTTGTAAATAAATGGTCGCCATTTTGAAATGGTTAACATAAAAATATGACTTTTTGGTGTCATTGTAAAGCTAATTTAATGTACTTTTAGGAAAAAAATATAAAATTATCGATTCCCTATGCTAAATCAAAAGTTGACATCGTTTCCGGTGAAACCTGAAGTGCCTCAGAATTCTTTTAGTAACCTTTAGATGGGCCTTTTTGTCTAGTTTAACTTTTGTTCTGAAGATTTTTTGTATCTTTACAAATAAAGGAGATTTTCGGGGTGCCCCGTTTCAAACAAACACCCTGTATGTAGTGGCTATATATCACACGATTGTTTACAATTCTCGCCTACGGCTCGGGTGTAAACGTCATCCTCGTGAATTATAGCCTCTATATGCATGTTAAATAAAATACTATTAATTAACACTGACTGCCATTTCAGTCATATTTGACTGACAAAGCCTCCCAGAAAAACCTTCTGGCAGTCAGAGTGTTAAATTTTATATAGGGTATCAACTAAAATCTGAATAGTGAATATTAATGAATAAAAAGTAAATTTAAAAAACTCTTGATATAAATTTTGCCAACCATATTTCTAAAAAAAATTCCATTATATTCTAAAATTGTATTGTAAATATTTTTGATAATTTCCTTTATTCGTTACTTACGAGCTTCCATTTATTTTTTTCAAAAAACTAAATAATTTGCCAAAAATCGTTTTTTTTCTTCTGCATTTGCTTTCTATTCAAGTCTTCATTATAATAATAAGAAATATATTGATAAATGGCTTTATTTTTTCTCAATTTCAGAAACGTATTGAAAGAAACTATTAACAGTGTGTTATTGTTATAATTATTTAGAAATATTTCATAAGGCGTTTATATAGTCTATACCAGGGGTCGGCAAAAGGGCGCCCGCAAACAATAAAACCTTTATCGCGTTTAATGATGTTTGGATACTTCGGTAAACTTCGGTAAGTTTCGTTACATGTCCGAATTTTGCTTCTACTATTTTTAGTGAAATATATTAATTTATTATAAAAATGTTTTTTCTTTTCTATTCTTTTTGTTATGGAATTAGCAGCAAGAGAGTCACATTTTTCTTACTTACTTTCATCAAAACCAAATATTCTTTAAAATAATTATTTTTCTACTAATTAGTTTTATAAACATATCAATTAACAATATCAAATAACAACTATTATTACGCGTTATATGTCAAAATAAACTCGGTGAGCTTCGGAATATTTCGTTACATTTCGGTACCTCGTTCAATTGTTTCAGACAAATTCCACGCACCCATCAGCCAAGGACACAGGTTAAGGTATTATATTTTAGATACTTAGGAGCTACGAAACACAGAAATGTATGAGAATTTTCCAGAGCTATTTTTAATATTCTCTAAAAATTAAGTGGAAATAACAGCAAGTATCTAAAATGGTCTATATTTTTTGATAAATAATATTCAATGTCAGTCAAATATCCGACAGTTTTTCAGTTTAGGAAACTAAAATAATTTTTAGATTGTAAAAACTTGGTTGTATGACTGTTTATATCTGTTTATATTATGAATTATATAATATTTTCCATTTAGAAAATTACAGTGTTATACTTATATATAACGGTATAGTTCTTCCACGATATGAGAGGATTAACATCATCTATAATATCAATAAGTTACTAAAACAATGACATCACTTCTATACTAGCGTCGGCGAATCAACGCAGTTATGTCACACGACGTAACAAACAATTGCATTGTTCCAAACAATACAGTCGTTTGTTACGTATTGTGACGTAACTGCGTTGATGCGCCGACGCTAGTATAACAACTTTTACATATGCAACTGATTTTTTTCTAATTACAGCACTTAATTTTATTACAATTCCAAGTAGGTTTTTTAGTTTCAAACACCACGTTTGTAATTTGGACAACAACGCAAATTACAAAGCTTTATGAGAACGAAATGTTATAATACAACTCACTCTGACAGATATAGGCGTTTACGTTTATTCAATCCACAAGATTGCTCAGATTGATCTGGTGGCGGCACGAGATTAGTCGGACTGCTCATATTTTATTAACATTTTCGTAAGCAATATGTCTGAACTTAAGTAGTGACGCCTGGTGACGGTGGCGATAATGCAACTATCAAATTTCTGTCGTTGATTACACTGCTACCGGGTTTTTGGTTTATAAATATGTTTATAATATTTGGTTTATAAAAATGAGAGATATAAACGGCACTTATTTCGTGCATTTTGTTAAGTTATGTTTACATCACTTTCGAGATCCCTGTAAGATTCAATTTACCCGCGCTAACCCTCACTACAGGCAACCATTAATCCAAGCAATCCTGCTTGATCATCAGATTGGGTGCGTTTTGTTGCGCCAATTCTGGTTTCGGTTAAATAAGAATACACGTTTTGTTACGAATGTATTCTCATTCTATTCATTCAACTCATTCGATGACTCGAGGTCGAACGACTGGAATGAATAAGTGTGGTGGGGATGAAAAGTAATATTTGAATGCAGTTGTTTTCATTTGGTTTTTAAATGTATTAGAATTAAATCTTGGTATTACCGCTTCAAAATAATTTTTACTTTTAGGCATTTGCTCATTTTGTGTCCTAAAATAAATATATACCTATATGATTTTAATATAGTATTGTTAAATCTAAACTTAAAATGTATTTACAATTCAATTACTCGTTCTAAAACATTACGTTCTAGAATATTTGCTTCAAATAGGTATAAAGTTTTCTTATTCTGCATTTATTATTTAGATTATCCATTTAGGTGAAATATGTTCGTTATTTGTTCTACAACCATATGACTTAACCTTCATGCAAATGTCATTCCAGATTTACTTCACGATCAAAATTGTCGTTTTCCTCATCAATTCTAGTACTACTAACCAGCCACCAACAAAACGCACCCATTGTTTAGTAATGCTATGACGGATCAATCGGATGGACTAAAAATAAGCTAATATGTACGCTCCGACTGACTTTACGAACGGATCGGGAGCTCTTGGATCGCTCGAATAGATCTGACTGATTCAACGTAAACGCCTGATAGCATATGGCGAAATCATTGAATAAAAGACTAAAGGAAGGAGGCTAAATGAATTATTACATACAAATTTCTCTGACAGAAATTATGTCATTCCAACTACCACAATGGCTGCCGATATTTTGTTGTTTTCATATTAAAAATTGATTATTGACATTTATTTTGATAATTTAAAGTGTATTCATAATTTATAAATCTATATATATATAAAAGGCAGTGTCTGACTGCCTGACTGACTGACTGACTCACTCATCACCGCCCAGCCCAAACCCCTGGGCCTAGAAACTTGAAATTCGGAGAGTATATTCCCTTCATGACGTAAGCACCCACTAAGAAGGGATTTTTCAAAATTCCACTCCTCGGGGTTAGTAACCCCGATTGAAGGTTCACCTACAATCGGGGTGGATTATAAATCCCGTTGTATTTTCTGTGTTCGTTTAGTTGCAAGATTACTTTTTGGCACATAGGTGTCTTTTTAAAATATCTCGAAATGGTATTGACAGTTTCTTGAAATTTCACCCCTAATGGGTGAAAAGGGGTGAATTATTATTTTAAGGATTCCTTAATATCTCTTAGGACCAATAAGATATGGACTTACTGTTTGCTTGCAAAGATTATCCATACAATTACCAAAAAACTTATTTCAGGAATTTGTCCTAATCAACCCCTAAAGGGGTGGATCTACAATCGGGGTGAGTTATACATTCCGTCGTATTTCCTGTGTTCGTTTAGTTGCAATATTACTTTTTAGCACATAGGAGTCTTTTTAAAATATCTCGAAAAGGTTTTGGTAGTGTTTTAAAATTTCACCCCTACAGGGTGAAAAGGGGTGAATTATGATTTCAAGTATTCCTTAATATCTCTTAGAACCAATAAGATATCGACTTGCTTTTTGCTTACAAAGATTACGTATACAAATACCGAAAAACATATTTCAGGTTTTTGTCCTAATCAACCCCTAAAGGGGTGGATCTACAATCAGGGTGAATTATACATGCCGTCGTATTTCCTGTGTTTATTGAGATATAAGGTTTCTTTTTGGCACATAGGCGTCTTTTTAAAAGATCTCGAAATGGTTTTGACAACTTTTTTAAATTTAACCCCTAAAGGGCGCAAAGGGGTGAAATGTGATTTCAAGGATTGTTTAATATTTTTTAACACCAATAAGACATCAACTTGGTTTTTGCTTACAAAAACTACCCTTCCAAATGCCGAAAAACCAATTTTTTAATTTTGTCCTATTCAAACCCTTAAGGGGTGGATCTGCAATCGGGTTGAATTATACATCCCGCCGTATTTCCTGTGTTCGTTTAGTTGCAACATTACTTTTTGGCACATAGGTATCTTTTTAAAATATCTCGAAATAGTTTTGACATTTTTTTAAAATTACCCCCTAAAGGGTGAAAAGGAATGAATTGTGATTTCAAGTATTCCTTAATATCTCTTAGGACCAATAAGATATCGACTTGCTTTTTGCTTACGAAGATTACCCATACAAATACCGAAAAACTTATTTCAGGATTTGGTCCTAATCAACCCCTAAAGGGATGGATCTACAATCAAGGTGAATTATACATCCCGTCGTATTTTCTCTGTTCGTTTAGTTGCAACATTAATTTTTGGCACATAGATGTCTTTTTAAAATATCTCGAAATAGTATTGACAGTTTTTTTTTTAAATTTCACCCCTAAAGGGTGAAAAGGGGTGAATTGTGATTTCAAGGATTCTTTAATATCTCTTAGGACCAATAAGATATCGACTTGCTTTTTGCTTACAAAGATTACCCATACAAATACGGAAAAATATATTTCAGGATTTTTGTCCTAATCAACCCCTAAAAAATGTATCTACAATTGGGGTGAATTATACATCCCGTCGTGTTCCCTGTGTTTGTTGAGTTATAAGGTTTCTTTTTGGCACTTAGGCGTATTTTTAAAATATCTCGAAATGGTTTTGACAATTTTTTTAAATTTAACCCCTAAAGGGCAAAAAGGGGTAAAATGTGATTTCAAGGATTGTTCAACATTTTTAGGACCAATAAGATATCGACTTGGTTTTTGCTTACAAAAACTACCCATGCAAATACCGAAAAACCAATTTTTGGATTTTGTCCTAATCAACCCCTTAAAGGTTGGATCTACAATCGGGATGAATTATATATCCCGTCGTATTTCTTGTGTTCATTTAGTTGCAACATTACTTTTTGGCACATAGGTGTTGTTTTTTTTTAATATCTCAAAATGATTTTGTATTTTTTTTTTAATTTCACCCTTTAAGGGTGAAAAGGGGTGAAATGTGATTTCAGTAATTCCTTAATTTTTTTAGGACCAATAAGAGATCGACTTGGTGTTTGCTTAGAAAAATTAACCATACAAATGCCGAAAAATGTATTCCAGGATTTCGTCCTAATCAACCCCTAAAGGGGTGATTCTACAAACGGGGTACATTATACATCGCGTCGTATTTCCTGTTTGTTGAGTTATAACGTTTCTTTTTGGCACATAGGTGTCTTTTTAAAATGTCTCGAAATGGTTTTAACAGTTTTTTACCTTTAACAAATATCACCCCTAAAGGGTGAAAACAGGGAATTGTGATTTCAAGGACGCCTTAATATCTTCTAGGATCAATAAGATATAGACTTGGTTTTTGTTTATAAAGATTACCCATACAAATGCCGAAAAATGTATTTCCGGATTTTATCTTAATCAACCCCTAAAGAGGCGAATCTACATTTGAGGTGAATTATAGAACCCTTTGATTTTCCAGCGGTTGTTGAGTTATAACATTTCATTTTGGCATATATGTGTTTTGACAGTTTTCTTTCACTCCTAAAGGGTAAATTAGTATTTTTTTGTTAGAAATAAAAAATTCGGAGAGTACATTTTTCAGTATGACGTAAGAACCCACTAAGAAGGGATTTTTTCAAGTTCGACCCCTATCTGGTGAAAAGGAGTAAAATGTTTTTTCACAGATTCCTCAATATCTCTTAGGACAGATGAGATATCGACTTTTTGTTACAAAGGTTACCCATACACAAGTTTAAAAACAAACTGCGGATTTTATGCCAATGAGACCATCAATATACCGTAGCGAAGCACGGGTTTTCAGCTAGTTTAATATAAATTTACGCATTTAACCTGAAATTTGGAATCTTGTCAAACTGGTTAGCTGTACTGCATGTGGACCATCAAAAACACAAAATGCCAAGAATAAGGAAAAACTTTTCATTCGTTTTACATTTTACATTGATCTTATGTAAGTGATTTAATGAGATTTTGATAAATCTCAACATATACGTTACTTAAGGAAATGGCGTACTGTCATAATTTTTTTCTATATGTTCTGTATGTGTTCATTTACTTGTGTGTAGCATTAATTTTATAATAATAAATTACAGGTGTATAATAGTGTTTTATTTATTGTATTTCCTATTTTTAGCTCTTTTGAATATATCAAGATTGGTATTTTTTCTTTTTGAACTGAGAACAATTATTTTAATAAATTGCCCTATACCACTGTTCAGCCGGAAACTATTGTCCGCCATTTTGAAATACCATGCTGGTCTGTCCAATTAGCATGTAAGCCTCCTTCCTTTAATCTTTTTATTCAATTGGTGAAATGTAAACGTGTTAAAATACTGTCAAGACATCAGTTCTGCCAATATCATCAAAATAAAAATCTTAATTTTTACTTAATAACATATTGCGTTCACTTTTGTAAGGACAAATCAGATCTGGTTATCAGATTTTTGGTTACTTTTATAGTGTACAGTCTGTTCCAAACGGTTAAGCGGAACTAGATTTTGCAATCTAGTTACTTTAATCGTTTAAATTGTGCCTTTCGGCCGTTTTGTTTAAGCTTTGTAAATCATACTTACATACACATTTTTTGGTTAAGGTTAATATCATTTTAAAATGTAATTTTCTTTATATTTTGATTTTTTGTGTCATTCTTAATACAAATTTCCCATTTATTTATTTTTTTGTCATTAAAATATCTAAAAAAAATATTTAATTTTGACATATATCATTCGTTTCCATGGTTTCATTGTTGGAATTTTAAATTTTGACATTCCAACGTGAAAAATGAAATAACCCAAGAAAGGTCCCTTCTCGTGACAACCTAAAGGAACGAAATTCCCATTTAGTTCCGCTTAACCGTTTGGAACAGACTGTATTAATAATTTTAAATGTCATTTAAAATTATTCCTTAAGCTTTAAAATAGACTTCAGATTTGTTGGTTATGATTATTATAATTAAAATACCATTTTTCATTTTGACATATGTCAAGTGAAATGACATATTAGGTGACATTTTTTATCATTTTTAGGGTTTTGTAGGTATGACTAAAAAACCCTTATACCATCATTTTGTCATCTGTCTGTCTATCTGTTCGGTAAAAATTGTAGCCAAACAGATAAACCTAGAGAGTTGAAATTTGGCATGCTTATACAACTCTTTGACCCGCACATAGGAAAAATACTAAAACATTTAAGAAACATATCCCCCTAAAAATATAAACAAATATGTACGCATCGGAAAAATAAATATTTTTTTAAAATTCTGAGTAGGGTATCAAAAGCCCTTATTACGTGGATTAACGGTCAACATTTTATTATTGCAAAATACATTATATTGACGCGATTTTTGCTAAAATTGTGCAAAAAAAAAATTGTCCCAAACTCTGTAACCTAAGGTGTAAAATTTACACATTTACACAAGATTCTTGTGTAAATGTGTAAATTATGCAGAATGTGTAGATTATTAGCTTATGCCGAACGCACTTCTTGATGGTTTAAACTAAAAATCTTCAAAAAATCAAAAAGTAATGTACATTGGTGTGAACCGGAATAATATAACAGGAATTTTTGATCAGATAATGATTTCGGAAAATAACGCATTTTTTGTCTTTTTTGGTTTATGATATAAATATTTAATACGTTATGAAAAACAGTAAACCAATGCACTTTCATGGTGTAATGGTTAGCTTTTAAGTCTCGCTTTCTAAGTTGCAAACCAAGGTTCGCTTCTCCAATCTGGAGATAATTTTGCATAATTGTGCATTTTTATTTTGTTTAAATTATTTTTTCAAAATTCTAGTTATATTTTGGCATTTAATTTTTAAAAGCGTAAATTTAATAACCAGTGGCAATTGTTGAAATTATAATTTAATTCTATGTTTCAATGTATACGAAATCAGAGGGGCGGAACTTATGATTTAAAACAACCAAAGGAAGCCATATGCGCAATTTTCAAAATCTTAATGTATTTTACTATATAAAAAAAAATACTGCACATATTTATTTATTTATTTTTTTTATTTATTTATTTTACCTCGGTCTATTTCTTCAACGAGGCTAATCGTCGATGCCTGGGGCCGAGCTCCTACACCTGGATGAGGGGTGAATGATTGTGAAAATGGGAGTAATGAAAACGTATTATTCTCGCCCGAGTAATATCACCAACGAAGTAGGCTCAAACCACCGACCGCCCAGTCCAGACTGTTTCCACCAGTCTAAACCGCACGACTTAATGCGCTCTGTCACTTCGCTGGCTGCACATATTTAGAAACCTAAATAATGGTATTAGACACTCGAATTAAAATTAACAAAAAAATATTTTAACATAAAATTGGTTTTGGCATCCCAAATAATCATCATTCACTTACTAAATACCTGCGAAACCCTGAAATGTGTGAAAATTCACACTTCAGATCAATTTTTCATTACTAACATGACATACAATTTCAAAGGTGCTAACTATTGGAATCGAAATTTTCACTTAGTTTTTACAAAAGTGAACAGCATATAGTTAAAATTCTAGTCTGTTTCTTTTTGAAAAGTAGCAATTTTTAACGTTTCAATGAGGCTTTTGATCATTCTGTTTTGCAAAAGCCCATTTCAGTCCTTAAAATGGGAGCTCGTGACAACTTACAAAAATTAAAGTTCCATTTAGTTCCGCTTGAAGGTTTGGAATAGTCTACATTTACAACTCTTGATAAATAAAATATAATTCTATAAATAATAAAATAATAATATAATTCTTGTTTTTCATTATTATAGACGTTTATCATATTAACAAAAACATACAAATTCGTGTAGAAATTCAGTGAAAATGTTTGAGGTTTAGGATTATTTTATTTTGAAGGTTTTTTACCAAATATCCGGCACATCACTACTCGTACCGTATCCACGGATGATCCGTAAAAAATAAAAATCCGTATCCGGGCCCGTATCCGTTTTTCCAAGGCGTATCTTAAGTGGATGTCAAATAGATACATTTGAATTAGTTATAAGTCTAAAAATGCTCAAGGAGGACTCAATTTTACTCTGACGTTTATAATCATATTTAGTCCACCATCACATGAGTGAACAATCTTGACGAGTCAGGATAATAAATGTGTTTCTTCTTTAATCGTCAGATAGGTAGGAAAAAAATAATAAGTTATTTAGCTCATTGGGACGTTTCGCATATATTAGTTTTATGCATCTTCAGCCTGTGATATGCAGTTAATCATCAGCGGCTGATGTAATGGACATACATTATAAAATACGGTGGTCGTTGTAATAAAAAAATTAGTATAAAAATAAAATTAAAAAAATATAAAAAAATCACTATTGTTTATCAAACACATAAAAAACCGTTAATTACTGTTTACGTGTCAGTAGTTTAATCAAGTGAACACTTGATTTTATATATATATATATATATATATATATACATATATATGGTGTATCAAGATAGAGGGAACACGATTTTTCTCGAAAAGGCAACGTGTGAGCAAGTTGGAAAAAATTTTGAACTAAAATTTATACAAAACATTAAATGGTAGTGTTGAAATTTTCCGGAAGTACAGGATATTAAGGACAGTTTCGAATTCTTATATGGGAACGTATGTCATATTGAGTATCTTTGGATAGAGCTTTTCAAAAGAAACAAATATTACTTAAAAAAAATTTCAGTATTTTTTACGGTTGACAAAAAACTATAATATATATGACGATTATATTCCCTATAACGACTTGAAAGTAAAGTATATTTAGAGTTATCTGTAGCTCGGAGAGTAATAAAAAATATTGCAGTTTTAAGTCGTACCTACTTCAAAGTACAACTTGAATTTTGGTTGCTTTTGGTCAGTACAACTTTAGAAAATTAATACTCCATTTAGATCCTCTTAAACGTTTGAAATAGCCTGTAGCTTAAATTAATTGCCAAAATAAGTAATTTGACAGAATAATAAATAAAATATTTATTTTATTTATGTTATGAAAGGTATATTTTTCTGAATATAAATATAAGATACTCGTATTTATAAATATGAATAAAATTTATATCTTCCAAGATTGAGCGCATTGCTATTATTTTTTCATGTTTCGATCTTGTATGACTTCGCGGCCCCCCGGTTGAGAAACGCTGGTCTAGTATACACTAAATATTGCAGTAAAATTAATCAAAGACAATGACAAATTTTGAACTCATCTAAATTGTGTGTCTGGGTATGAACATGTAGAAAGATTGTTTCCGGTGTTTATAAACAGACGTTTTATTAGGTATGCTGTTGTCGGCGCTTTTTGACACTATTTTGTAGACACGTAGAAACATTATTACCAGTGCCTATTTACCAAAATTTCTTCACCAAAAAGTGAAAATAAATGTCTCTGTAGTTGCTTGGGGGAGTAATATATCTACTAAAATATGCCACTTATGCAGACTATACGTTGGAAAGCAAATTCGTAACAAAATTTATTCTGCCAATAAGTAATTGTAAATGTCGGTAATTTGCAACATCAACGAAATTTTACTAATAACTATAAAAAAAATCAAGAAAATATCATAAAACTGATTGTCAGCTTCTTGTAAGCTGATAAATAATGTTTACTCATCGGTGTCCATCAGATTTCTGTTTTCTCATCGGTGTATATTTCAAGCGCCAACAAGCGTTCTACGTGCCCGGGTATAATTGAAAGTAAAGCAATATTTATTCTCGCTGGTCGGCGCAAGTTAGGTGCTTATAGGTGCCGGTAATAATCTTTCTACGTGTTCGTACCTTCAGTTTGCATGCATTTGGTTTGTACGAACAGCACGACACATCTAACTATCGCTTCAAGGTCGTTCGTTTTCTACTGCACTGCAAGATCCATATCCGCAGATCAGGACGCACATAATCCGTATCCGCGAATCTGGTTTTTATGTGACCCGGCACATCACTACTACTTACCACATACCTACGGAACCCTGAATTGTGTGAAGATTCACTCCTCGTGATTAGTTGCTTTGGCAATAGCAATAATCTGATTAGCATATATGTGTATCTTTATATATAAAAGAGAATATTTGTGGCTATGTCCGGAAATTCTAACCCACTTCCAGGTATGCTGTCGAGTTGAAATTTTGCATATAGGTAGGAAATGGCTTCATCATAACTAGAAAATCTCAAAAAAGTCCCATCAGAAACGAGAAATTAATAATTTTGTTTTTAATTATAATGGACCATCGAAGTATGTATGATGCGTTCAGCGAGATCGCGGGAATTTCGTTTCAATGGTTGTTTGGACAACTATAGTAAGTTCGTGGAACATCGGCCAATGTCGTTCGGCACGATTCAAGATTGTTCTGCTATAGGTGACAAGATATCATTATTCAGTTATTTATGGCCGGTTGCTAAAGTAAGAATTATCCTTAACTCAAGTTAAAATCATTTGTTTTTGTATGTTGTTACATACGTATGTTGTTACACATGGTGCATCTGTTTTCTGGTTTTTTATTTTTGTGAATTTTTAAGAATTTTGATATACTTATTTATTTATTTTTTATCTATTATTTTATATAAATATTTAAATATAATAGTAAAATCTTTTATATGTATAAAACAGAAAATCTGTGTATACCGAGTTGAAATTATGGAGGCAAATCGAAAATGAGAAGAAAAAAAAATGTATCACTTATGACGTAGACTTAACAGAAAAATTGCTTATAATAAGAAAACAATTTTTTTTTCAATTGGATTGATATTACGGGAGTTACGAAAGGACAACCTAAAACTAAACTTTTGAAATATCTTATTTACTATTGACTTAACAGCAAAAACGCACATGGGAAAAGCTATTTAAAATAAAAAAACAAATATAATATGTTGTCCTATAAATTATTCAATTGGTTGAGAAGCTGGGGAAGGGAGTAGGGGGGTGGGTGCTAAAACTAAAATTCTGGAAATATCTAGCTTATTATTTACTTTACATCAACAATTTATAAAGATAATTTGTTTTGATTGAAGAACGATCCTTTTCTGTTTAGTGTAGCTTTTGAATATTTAGGGGGACAGAGGGAGCGCTACTTATAAACTTGAAATATCTCTCTTATTATTGACTTAACATTAAACATGTGCATAACAAAAGTTGTTGTAATATCAATAATATAAATAAATAAATAAACAAATCTTTCCTCAATATATCAGACCTATAATTAGATATCGACTTGGTTTTTGCTTCCAAAGGTTACCCATACACATGTACAAAAACGTATTTTGCTCTGATCAACCCATAAACAGCAAATCTAGATTCAAGGTTAGTTATAAAATGTTTCGGATGGCCTGTGTTTTATTTCTTTTTGGCACATAGGCGTCTGTTTAGAATCTGTACATGTATTAAAACTCAAAAACGGCTAAACTGATTTTAGTGCTATTTGCAACAGCGTATTGCAAATTTGTCTGGAAAGATTTTAAGCTATATATCATTGCTGTATGACACCAGGCTTCCGATCAATTAAAAAATATTTAGAAAAAGTCGGAAAAATTTTCCATATTATAAAAAACTATAAAAGATACACATATTCAAAATATATATTAACTAATTTTAGGGTTTAATATTGCTACAAAAATGTTCCCGAGGTTCCACGCAAATTTTTTTATTTTCATTTTTGACGACAATTATAACGTTTAATTCGCTGTTGAACATTATTGTAACCCCCTAACGCAATACGAAGAAAAAAACTTACTTGGGTGGCAAGAATATTTACTAACGAAAAAAAATTCCGACCTATATAGGTACGATTTATAAATCGGGGATAATCACGGAGTAATTATAATAAATATCACAAAAATTATAATAAATAATTTCGTAAGGTGCAAGATCAAATGTTTCACGTGATCGGCGCTGCATTTGTTGATGAGTGATTCTCACATGGGCATTTTATGTGGCATTTTCCTGGGTTAACACAACGGGACACTTATACGTGTTGTTACTAAATGTCTATACTACCAATGTTTACAAAGAAGTTCGTACTTAAATTATTTGTATAAAAAGCACATATTAATACAATGGTAGATTAAAACAAATAAATATATTTGAATGTAAAACGATTCGCAGCAACCAGTCTTGAACCGATTTCGAAATGGGGCCGATCTAAGCGGACTAGGACTATTTTTTTTTCGGTAGCGAAGCATCGGGTATACTGCTAGTTGCTGTATAAACCACAATATAAAAAAAAAAAAAACAAAAACGCGACCTCAAGCGTAGTGTAAGTAGATGCCCAATGACATTATCGCGTAAGATGGTCGCGCGACTATGTTATGACTAAGAAGAGTCAAGCTAGAGATAGGGCAAGATTATTAAAGTAAAGGTTGTCTCGTAACTTGTAGTGGTGGAGGTAAATAGCGAAGCTATACGTCATCTGTATGCTAACGGGGCGTCAGCCTTTGTTTATCGTATATGTCAGGGGTACTCAACCTTTTCATACCTACCGCCCACTTTAGCATCTCTATTGGTAGAAAAATTTTCATACCGCCCACCTGTTGTATAATAATAATAACTTACCAAATACTTTCGCAAAATTTAGCTGCAAAAATCTTTATAAAACAACTTACTGCATCATCTCTTATTATTAAACACAACAAATATACATGCACGGGCGATAGAAATTGTATATTTTGAGAAATTTAACTATAAACAGTAAAGAATTTTATGAAAACTTAATGAAAATGTTTTTCAATAATGCTATGAAATTTTTTTAAATAATACTTTAGAAAATTTCCATTTTAATGTTTTTTAAACGTCAATTAAATTAAAAAAAAACAGAAAGTAGCCATCATTGGACAAAATCCCTACCGTCCACCAAAAAATTCCTACCCCCCACGAAGTTTGAATTTTGTCTATAAATATAAAAATATCGTTTAATTTTTTGATTTTCTACTTGTTTTAATGTATTTTTCCTTTGATAGGAATGTTTCTTTGATCTAAATAAATTTTCTTACATTCTTTTTTGATGTGAAGAGAATAATAAATGAAATATTTCAATATTTTAGTTTTAGGGTGTCCCCCTGTAACTACCCTAATATTCATCAAATTGAAAAAATGCATAGAACAAATAAGATTTGTTTTCTTATAAACAATTTTTATTGTATAGTTTTTTCTGTTTAGATAGTTCTGTTTATAAAGGAAATATTTTAAGTTTTTTAGTACCAGTTGTAACCCAGAAACACCCTCTAAGTAAGAAAATTTTAAGATACCATGCCTACTTGAATCCTGGTTCTACTCTATTGTACCAAATTTCGTTAAAATACGTCCAGCCGTTTTTAAAAACAGATATAACCTCCAATTTTATTAATTAATATATTATTCTAACAATTTGTTTTTCTATTTTTACTTAAACATACCTAAAATTATATTTGTATTCGATTTTATTCTTATTTATTAACTACTAGCAGTATACCCGCTGCTTCGCTACCGAAAAAGTAGTCGTAGCCGGTTTAGGCTGGACCCATGGCAGAATCGGTTTAAGACTGGCTTGGTGCGAAGGTTTTGGAGAGTTCAAATATATTTATTTATTTTAATCTACTATTGTATTGATATGTTCTTCTTGCACAAATAATGTAAGTAAGGGCTTCTTTATAAACATTGATAGTACAGTCATTTGGTAACAGCACGTATAAGTGTCCCGTTGTGCTAACCTAGGAAAATGCCACAAACAGTTGCCCATGTGAGAATCACTCATCGCCCAAGGCGGCGCTGGGCACGTGAAGCATTTTATCTTGTACCTTATGAAGTTATTTGTTATGATATTTATTATAATTATTCCGTGATGATTCCTGATCTATAAATCGTACCGATATAGGTCAGAGCACTTTTTACCGTTAATAAATGCTCTTGCCACCGAAGAAAATTTATTCGTATAGTTTTAGGGGCTACGCAAATGTTCAACAGCAAATTTAATGTTATAATTGTCGTCGAAAAGTGAAAATAAAAAATCTGGGACATATATCCTCGGGAACATTTTTGTAGCAATATTAAACCCTAAGTCCTTCGTATCAGTGGCGGATCAAGCCTTCGCCGGGCCCAAGACATTTTTGATTTACGGGCCCTCAACTTAGAGGCGTTCAAAGTGAAGAGCAAAAAAAAAGGTTCTCACCTCCCAAATCCAAGCCCTTGAAAATTACGGGCCCAAGACAAATGTCTTTTTTGTCTCTGCGAAAGTCCGCCACTGCTTCGTATATATATGGAATATATAATCTTTTATAGTTTCACCGCCAGAGCCGTAGCAATGTTTTCGGCAAAGACAAAAATCCTCACCTCCCACATTCAAATGAAGAGCAAAAAAAAGGTCCTCACTACCCAAATTTAAGTGAAGGAAGAGCGAAAAAAAAAAAAGGTTTTCAACCGCAATGACACCCTTCATGAGACCCCGCTCCCTTATCAAACCTCGCGATCTTATAAAACCTCGCGCTCCTGGCAAATGCCCCTACGCCACCGCGTTGCTACGGTGCTGTTCACCGCCATAGTATTTTAATGTGATTAATATAAAATTCTAAATTACATTGTTGTACATGTCTATGGGTAACCTCTATCAGCAAAAACTAAGTCTATATCTCTCACTGGGCCTAAGAGATATTGAGGAATCAGTGAAAAAGCATTTTGCCCCTTTAGGGGTGAAATTATTAAAAAAAAAAAACTCAATAACTTTCTGAAGATTTTAAAAAGACACTTATATGCCAAAACGGATTGTTATCTCAATAAACATAGGAAATGAGAAGCGTTCTACAATTACCCCGAATGTAGATTTAAGGGTTGTTTAGGGCAAAATCCTGAATTTCGTTCATAAATATTTGTAGCCTTTATAAGCAAAAACTAAGTCGATATCTTATCGGTACCGAGATATATTGAGGAATCCTTGAAATCATATTTCACCCCTTTTCACCGCCTTGGGGTCGAATTTCAAAAAATCTCTTGTTTGGGGGTGCTTACATCATGGAGAGAATATGCTTTCCGAATTTCATGACTATGTCCAAGGAACGTTTTATAGAATAAAAAATAGCAATTTACTTCTTTCGGGGTGCAATTAAAAAAATATGTTAAAATGATATTTTAAGTTTTTAAGTTAACAGTTTTAATCCAGAAACACTCCCTTAGAATGAGAATTTTGAGATGATATATAGCCTCTGTTCGACCCTGGTTTTACTCTATTATCATTTGGTTAAAATATGTCAAACTGTTTTTAAAAAAGATTCGTCAAAAACAAAAATAAATAAACCATAATAATAAAGTTCATAAATATCGGCAAAAATAAAAAAATATTATATAGATGGTGTCTCGTTCTACATATCTATCATAGTTTTGCTAAATAACTGAAGATCAGTGCTGTTTACCGACAATATTTGAGCCGAACATTTCCGATGCCGCCCGAAGAGCCACTATCTGAATATAGTAATCCAATCAACTATTGAACGAAAATTCCTTTTCCCTCACTGCATATCTAATAGATATTCCAATGGTCCAATATAATTAAAAACTAAATTATTAATTTCTCGTTTCTGGTGGGACTTTTTTGAGATTTTCGATTTTTCTAGTTATGGTGAAGACATTTCCTACCTGTATGCAAAATTTCAACTCGGTACCATATCTGGAAGTGGGTTAGAATTTCCGGACATAGCCACAAATATTCATTTTTATATATAAAGATAATACAAATACACATCACCTTAAATTTTACATAAATCAGTATAAAATTTCCTTAGGATATTATCTATAATTTATTCAGTAGAACTGTCTAGAAATAAATATCTATTATGAATATAGTCAATAAAAATATTTAAAAACATGCAACATCTATATTAATTATGTATGCTAGTTTGAACTAAGCAGACTTGTGACGTATTCCCTCTCACGCTCTGATTGGTCAGAAGTTACGAGACAACCTTTACTTTAATAATCTTGTATTTGGCCGACATTATATTCCAAAAATAACTATCAAATCTCAATTAAAAATGTACAATAAAAAGTCGCTAATTTTACTTTAAAAAGATTCTATACAAAAATAGTTCACAGTTTTTATTGCCCAACTGTATATTATTATTTTTTTAAACGTTAATTGTCTAGAGCTTGCATATTCATAGTTAAATTATATTTAGAATATTCAAATTTTTTTGTCGGAATTTTAAATGTAGGAAATTATATTTTAGTTCTGCTCTCATTGTCACTTTTGTAGTTTCCATAAAAGGTATCTACATTACGCATATAAAATATTTTATCGGAGGAAAAGACATTTTATTGGACCACTTTTGATACCAAATTATTTGTTGTGATTATTATTATAAAAATGTTTATTAATGATAATGGGAGATATTTCTTATGAAGTTTAAATTAATAGCATTTATGGAGATAATAGTGGGATTACATAGTCAATTTACACTGGTTCGTTAGAACAGCCTCCTAAAATGAGCGTTAAATAGTGTTCGTTAGTTTTCATAAAAGTGGCTTGGAAATATAATTTAAATACTTATATTTAAATGTTATTTAAACTGTTACTTAACTGTTACTTAAAAGTATTTTATAAAAGTTTTTTCGTTTACTCATGTCTTTCACTTACGTGTTTAGCTCATAAAATAGGACTGATCATCAATAATGAAAAAAAAAAAAAAATTAAACAAGGATCTTATTGTTAGTAGACGCAGTAATGAGAACACGACCAACATAAAAAATAATGACAACATCTTGAAAGAGATTATACTTTCAAATACCTGAGCACCATGATAAATCAGGTAAATCTAATACAGCAGGAAATTACGAATAAAATTAAAGCTGCTAATGTATCGTATTGTCACATAGGTAATCCTAGGTCAGGATTACGACATCTAGACATTGTGACGGTCAGCTGTCTGATTAAAAACTATTCGTCAGCGTCTGACGTATGTGGCCTGATTACGAAATAGCAGACATCGCAATTTCATAATGAGGAAATATTTGTCATGACGAATGAATATTGGAACTGGGTTAAACTTTCGGTACTTAATAGATGGATGTCGAGAATATTGGTGTGGTAGAACATAGCCAACTCTGCTGCACATATTAGTCCAGAAGGTGACGACCACGACACCGACGCCAGATTCTAGTATCGAGAGTGAAGCCAAGCAAGTAGTGACCATGTGAGTGGGAGTAGACTTCTCCAGGCTCCTCGACTCCCGGATGGGTAGCCCCCGCCTCGGAGATAGGTCCAAGCCGATCCTGGCCAACACGGGGTGGACCGAAGACTTCCCCAACTCCATGGACCAATTCAAACATATATATTGTAAATGTAATATACATAATTAATAAATTTGTTATGTTGAATCCAGGAGTTGTGTCTCAATCAAACCACCCACGTGACAGTATTTTGCTCTTGGTCCCCTCTTCAAAGTCCTGTCTAGGAACACCAAGAGCAGGTTATACCAATTTATAGTACGTTCCGTACTTATATATAAATTATGATTAATGAATTTCTTCTTTCCACTTTTGATAATTGCATTAACCAAAATTATTATGAATTTCATGATCAATTTTACGTTCAACTCGAAGTTAATTTTGAATACAGTATTTATAATAAAGAAAAAAGGCATTAAATTTACTATAAAAAATTATGTTAATAATACTGTGAACTTTTTAGATTTAACCATTAAATCCGACTAGTACCGTTGACAGGAACGTGTACCTTCTAGATACATACAAATTCGCTGCATATTTTGGAGTATAGATTGTTTCCAATTTTATTTCAGATTATTAATTTTGTAAAAGAAACTTGTGGGGACTTTACTGTTGTGCGCCCTTTTAATAATATGGATTTTAACAATCAACTTAAAATAATTATAAATATCGCTGTTAATAATGGTTATAGAATTTAATTTATCAATAAACTACGTAATAAAAAACTAAATAACTATTAGAGAAATGTATTCGGTTATAAATAAAGAAAGTAATAAATAAGTAAGCTTACCGTTCCTTTGAGAAATTAGTGAATGAACTAAAAATTAACAAAGAATTTAAAATAACATTTAAAATTATTAACAATATTAAAATATACCTAGTTATAAATTAGTTTGTAATATAAAGAGAATGTAAAAATTGCACCATTGATACACATAATAAGGGTGACCATGTCCTAAGGTTACACACGGAGTCCCGGGATTACAACCTCATATCCTCAAAGTTTCGAGTTTTGTTATGCACGTCAGTTAGTTTGAGTTCCTCTTTTTTGCTCATCAGCTAATTTGGTTCTTTTTTTTTTCTCATTAGCCAGTTTGAGTTCCTTTTTTTTTGCCCATCGGCTATTTTGTTTTCTTTTTTTATCATTAGCTAGTCTGAGTTCCTCTTTTTGCTCATCAGCTAGTTTGTGTTAATTTGATTTTTCTTATCAACTAGTTTGAGTTCTGTTTTTACGCTATTTCCCGGTTATTACCCGCTACCCGGCAATTACCCACTACCCGTCAATTAGGTGCCCACTCCCCATCAATTACTCACTACCCGTAAATTAAAGATTGAAATGGATCAAAGGGTCCTCTGCGGTTCACTTTAATATTTTCATTTTTCCAATCGTGAGAAAGGATGGTAATTTTTTTACTACAAAATACTCATAGATAAACAGTAATAACGAAATATACATCACAATTACCCGTTAATTACTACTACTAACTGCTACTGGTTAATAGTTGATAACGAGTAGCGGGTAATCAAAATTGGAACAATGTTAACGGGTCGGGTAGCGCGTACCTGGGTATCCACTGATTTCTACTACACATTGATCTCAGGGTTTAAATAAAGTAAAATATAACACGCAACATTAAAGTAGTAGAACATAAGAGATCTTCCTTCATACCAAAAATCACAATTCATCATTCACCACCAACATTTTGCATATTCAAAGAAAATAACTGATTCAAGGAAGCACCTTTTAGAAGCTCATGAAATTAAAAAGTTTAAGAAGAACGGCAAACCCCTTAATGAAATCACCAAACTTTCAAATTCCCCATCAGTAGCATTTTATCAATACAAATCAATTGCTATGATCCCAGTATATTTCCAGTTAAATGGGACACCCTTGTATTACCCTTGTTGTGATAGTTTAATAGTCTCTTAGAGCGTCTTGTTGGTGAGATGTTGCATTAGGATTTGTATTACTGGAATTTCCGGTATTCCACAATTATATGCACCACTAGGATTCCTCGACTGCAGGTGCCACGTATATGCGATAATTGTCACTCAAATAGTAACACAACCATATTCTAATTAGAAAACAAATAAACTTTCTATTTACTTTAAAAAATTGTAAAAAATTATGATTTTTTGCAAATTTCTGGATTTCGTAGGTATCTACAGAATGCATTAAATTGATTTTACGACACATGATTGAGCAACGTTGTTGAAAATTGATTTGCAAGTTGAAATTTTTTATTTGAAAATAAACTCAAATCAGAAATTTCTTCCATTATTCCTATATTCCTGTGGTAGTTGTGTTTATTGTTTACTTAGCCTTTCTTTTTCTACTTTTGCATAGTTAAACAGTGTTTTTTAAGACTCGGTTATACATTTTATTATGTAATTTAACATAACCTCACCCCTGGTCAATAGCGTGCCCCCATTGTATGATATAAATGCGGAATAATGAAAATTTTGAACGCAGTAGCACGTTAAAATAACCTGAAATAAGCCCATGAAATATTTTTGGACGAATTTTTAACTGAAATCGCGTCAAAATTAAATCATGGGTATTAATTTACACATTAAAGCTTTCATTGAAATTAAAATATATATAATCGATATTTTTCGCAAAAACAAACTGATTCAAAATTCCGTTTGTACTCTTGCGCATCACACCAATGTACATTATTATGAAACTTTTCAGATTTTTAAAACCGTACTTCAGAGTTATATTTGTGAGAACATTTTTTGGAAGTAGGATATTTGTGGAAAAAGTCATGTTAAAATGAAAAGCTTTTTAAAAATTTATTTTCGTTTCTGAATAAACAATTTATGAGTTTTTAACCGATATCACACAATAATTTTATGAATTTTTATCAATGATTCATAAAATTCAATATTTTTCGAAAAAATCTGATAAAATATTCCATTTGAACTATCCCTATTCACATAAGTGTGCATTTCTACAATATTTTTCAGATTTCTGTACAAAAATTAAACCAATTTTCGCTTTTAATCTGTTAAAAAAACTTGTTAACCAGTAGTTTTCATTGAATATCCTACAATATATTTAGAAAGTATAATTAATATTGTCAACGATACAAAAAAATCCCCAAACCAATGACTTCATACTGGTAAACACAAACGATCTTTAAAAATACCGCTGGCTGGGAACTTCTCTGGCTGGGTATTATGACAAAAAATGTACACTTCAAACCAGTGGTGGATTTAAAGCTTATGACATCCAGGGTGGAACTTTTTGGTCTCCCCCCCCCCTATTTATAATTATTTAGACATAATGCTGCGTTCAGAACCTCGAAATTAGGCATTATAATTAGTACTTAGAATTAACGTAAATGTTTGTTATACGTAACTGTATGTTATCGTTCACAACCTTCAAAATTAATACTTATACTTATAAATTAAAATTAGAAGTTTGTAGACTCCATACCCTTACGTTAATTTATAATTGACTCCTGCGCAGTAAGCTTGGCAAGTAACCTAAAAATTTCTATGACCATATTTTTTTATTTCTATCCACATTTTTATGTTTTTTTTTGAGCATAAAAATTTTTCCTCTATTTTAATGCTTTTCAGATCTATGAAACACTCAAAAACTCATTAACAAATGTAAACAGCTGTCAAATATCGATCGATAAAGTAGAAAATTTCTGTCAGTTGCTTAATTTCTTAATTTATATTGTGAACAGTACTTAATTTTTACGTATAAATTTTATGTTAAGTACTAATTTCATGTTAATTCTAATTTATAATTTGGAGGTTCTGAACAAAGCATAAGAAGCAGGTATTTTTGAAAAAAGGTTTTTATTAAGTTTTAATTTGATATATAATAGATATTTATAACATGCGCGTTTTGGCTTCAGCAAGGTTATTAATAATACCATCAACATATATATTTTTAATGTTCAAAAGACAAAATAGTCATATTTTACAATCTTGTTTGAGCTTGTCGAACGTTATATTAATTTAAGTTTTGAAAAACTTTAGTTAATGATGTAATGAACGTTACTCTCACACAGAGGATCAAATTTTCACAAAAGTCCCAGTTAACAATCATTCCTAGAATATCCAATGTCATCCATCTGAGTGCTTTCTCAATATTAATTTTGGCTTTTTGCAAATGTCTTCGGAATTTACCTTAACGTTTCGGGGAAACCAAGTGTCAAGTGGCATCGTTGGTGAGTTAGCAGAACGATACGTACAGGTGAAACCGTAAGAAAATTGAGAGGAAAAAGCAAATATACAACTTACGATACATAAAATAAAATATAAAGTAGAAATAACAGATACATACATATATTTGAATGTGCATGGGATCTCTCCTATTTAATCAGAAGTGTAACTAGGATTTTGACGCGTACCGCACAATTTGTGTTGATTAAATTATTTTAAGTAAACATAGTTATACAGACCGGTGTAGGTTACGCCCATTTCTAGTCAACCGATTTTTACCAAAAGTTGATCAACTCGTGCCATTGATGTCAAAACTTAAATATGAATTTGGATAAGTATTAATTTTTTAAGGTATCGGTCTGATCAAACTACGTTCTTTTCTTGTCAAATAGTTAAAACATATTTTATTTGCTTACTAGTTTCGATTCTCTCTGAATCATTTTCAAAGCCTAAAAGAAATTGAATTACAAAATTATTACATCGAGTTTTTAATTTTTTATTTATTTTTATACATAAGCAATGTTTAAATATATATATATATATATATATATATATATATATATATATATATATAAAATAAACTTACTTGCAAATATAAAAAGTATATAAAAATTGTTAATAAAATGTTAAAAAAATAAATAGATAAATAGTTAAACAAATAAAATCAATAGTTAAAATACAACATTGAATATGTTTCAATTTAACGGACATTTTATAATCTTCCTACTTGTTTAGACCGTTAAGTGTACATGTCGACTAATGAATATTAATATTTTTAAAAAATATAATGAATTTCCAAATGAAGTCAGTTACAAGATCAATAGATGGCGTTATTAATTGTTTTTTATTAAATTATAATATAATTTACTTAAATTTTCTGTCAGTTTTCGCATTTATGTTATTTTTATCTTTTTTTATATAAATCAATTCTAGTAGCAGTCGTTTTGTTAAATTTTTTTCGGTGTTTAGAATTTTAGCATTGGGAAAATCAAATTTTTTAAATTATTAGCATGTTCTACTATTAAATTATTACTTCTATTACTGTCTATTTTATTTTTGATAATATTATTTTCGTGTTCTTTTAGTCTGGTTTTTAAATATCTTTTACTTTGAAAGAATTTAAGTAAAATATATTATCTTTTTTATATATAAAAGAGAATATTTGTGGCTATGTCCGGAAATTCTAACCCACTTCCAGATACGCTACCGAGTTGAAATTTTGCATACAGGTAGGAAATGATTTCATCATAACTAGAAAAATCGAAAATCTCAAAAAAGTCCCATCAGAAACGAGAAATTAATAATTTTGTTTTTAATTATATTGGACCATCGAAGTATGTATGATGCGTTCAGTGAGATCGCGGGAATTTCGTTTCATTGGTTGTTTGCACAACTATAGTAAGTTCGTGGAACATCTGCCAATATCGTTCGGCACGATTAACCATTGTTCTGCTATAAGAGATTTTATTCAGTTATTTAAAAAATTTATGTTTAGTTCTGGTTATTTATTTTTGTGCTTTTTTAAGAATTTTGTTAATTTTATTTATTTATTTTTTATCTATTATTTTATATAGATATTTAAATATAATATATAAAAAAAAAAATCTCTCATTTTGTTATACTAAACTAGATCTGGTTACTTTGGTGACTGTTGTGGTGTAAATAGACTTTTATGGAAACATGTGAACTTGTATATCTGGCTTTTAAATATTTGGTTTTATTATAAAAAGTTTTATTACATCGAGGTTATATTCACTCAAAAACTACATATGTCAGATAACAAATTGACATATCAAAATTGCGATTGACATTCAGTGAGATCGCGGGAAATACTGGAAATATCTAGCTTATTATTTACTTTACATCAACAATTTATAAAGACAATTTGTTTTGATTGAAGAACGATTCTTTTCTGTTTAGTGTAGCTTTTGAATATTTAGGGGGACAGCGGGAGCGCTACTTATAAACTTGAAATTTCTCTCTTATTATTGACTTAACATTAACATGTGCATAACAAAAGTTGTTATAATATCAATAATATAAATAAATAATTAAACAAATCTTTCCTCAATATAACAGACCTATAATGACATATCGACTTAGTTTTTGCTTCCAAAGGTTACCCATGCACATGTACAAAAACGCATTTTGCTCTGATCAACCCATTAACGACAAATCTAGATTCAAGGTTAGTTATGAAACGCCTTGGATGTTTAGAATCTGTAAATGTATTAAAACTCAAAAACGGCTTAACCGATTTTAGTGCTATTTGCAACAGCGTATTGCAAATTTGTCTGGAAAGATTTTAAGCTATATATCATCGCTGTATGACACCAGGCTTCCGATCAATTAAGAAATATTTAGAAAAAAGTCGGAAAATTTTTCCGTATTATAAAAATCTATAAAAGATACACATATTCAAAATATATATTAACGAATTTTAGGGTTTAATATTGCTACAAAAATGTTCCCGAGAATATATATCACAATTTTTTTTATTTTCATTTTTGACAACAATTATAATGTTAAATTCGCTGTTGAACATTATTGTAACCCCCTAAAGCAATACGAAGAAAAAAACTTCCTTGGGTGGCAAGAATATTTACTAACGAAAAAAAGTGCTATATAGGTACGATTTATAAATCAGGAATTGTCACGGAGTAATTATAATAAATATCATAAAAATTATAATAAATAATTTCGTAAGATGCAAGATAAAATGTTTCACGTGATCGGCGCTGTTTTTGACGATGAGTGATTCTCAAATGGGCATTTTATGTGGCATTTTCCTGGGTTAGCACAACGGGGCACTTATACGTGTTGTTACTAAATGTCTATACTACCAATGTTTACAAAGAAGTTCGTACTTAAATTATTTGTATAAGAAGCACATATTAATACAATGGTAGATTAAAACAAATAAATATATTTGAATATAAAACGATTCGCAGCAACCAGTCTTGAACCGATTTTGAAATGGTTCCGATCTAAGCGGGCTACGACTATTTTTTTCGGCAGCGAAGCAGCGGGTATACTGCTAGTAATTTAATAAAAAACAATTAATAACGCCATCTATTGATCTTGTAACTGACATCATTTGGAAACTCATTATATTTTTTAAAAATATTAATATTCATTTAGTCGACATGTACACTTAACGGTCTAAACAAGTAGGAAGATTAAAAAATGTCCGTTAAATTGAAACATATTCAATGTTGTATTTTAACTATTGATTTTATTTTTTTAACTATTTATCTATTTATTTTTTTAACTATTTATCTATTTATTAATTTAACATTTTATTAACAATTTTTATATACTTTTTATATTTGCAAGTAAGTTTATTTTATATATATATATATTTTTTAAAACATTGTTTCTGTATAAAAATAAATAAAAAATAAAAAAATCGATGTAATAATTTTGTAATTCAATTTCTTTTAGGCTTTGAAAATGATTCAGAGAGAATCGAAACTAGTAAGCAAATAAAATATGTTTTAACTATTTGACAAGAAAAGAACGTAGTTTTATAAGACCGATACCCCAAAAAATTAATAACTATCTAAATCATTTAATACGGTCAAAGAATCTATTTATACAACTTAAATATGAAGTTTCATAAAAATAGTTTTAGCCGAATTTGCTCTGCACGTGTACACAGACCGACAGAGAGACAGACAGACAGACGGACAGACAGACACACAGACAGACAGACAGACAGACACACATCATGCTAAAAATAGTCAAAACGTTATGTTGGACCTCAATTCGTGGAGATCCATCGAAATCTCGAAATGTCAAAATCGGTATGATCACAATACCTCCCTTACATATGTTGGCGGTCGAAAAAAAAGGTCTTCACTTCTAAACTACAAAGTGTTGACAAAAAAAAAAGAAAAACAAAAAGTCTTCACTTCTAAACTACAAAGTGATCACACAAAAACTAAAAAGAAAAAAGCAGGTCCTGGGTCTTCGCGGCGCACAGTTTGGGAAACGCTGATTTATAGGTAATGCTGTTTCACATGTGACTTACGTTTGGCAGTAAACACTCCAGGTGGTTTTTTTTTTTTTTTAACCGCCCTTTTTGTGGGTAATCATCATAATCTTAAAAATAGCGAAGAAGATATTGATATATTTACAAATTTATCTATAAAATAAAACCAAAGACGGATTTTTAGACCGCGATTTTAAGCCAGATATTCATCTTACCTGTTTCGAGTAATTAGTAGTTTAAAATAATGAATGTTGGCCCAATATTTTGTGGTAAAGAATTGTAGCGTTAGAAGTGATTGCTGAACATTTGATTGAACGAATGTTTTAGTCGATTTGACAGGAGGGGGGGGGAAGGATCAACGCTCCCCTTCATATAATTCGTTGAAGCATATTTGGAAAGTGATGTATTTTTACTTGGACAATAATTATGACGCTTTTTCAAGAGTAGGCAATTAAAAAATGTTTATTTATACGGAAAAAAAAAATGACAATGTTGTTTACAACGAAGTGATTGCTTGTAAAATTGTGATAATTCTGCCGGCCCTGGGAGGGGGCAAGCCCCCTCCCCTTGGCTACGCCACTGAATAATAAGCATGTTTTTCAAAATACGATGACCGTATTATTCCGTTTTTTAATGTTAATTCCGTAAGACTAAAACGTACCTATATACACGATATTCAAAAGTGCTTATACGAAAAAAAATAAAAAAAATACGAAGACCGTACCAAATGCACATACCAAGACTCCGTTTATGGGACACTGTAACCTTAAAAATAGCCAGTATCGAAACAGTTAGAGGGTTCTCTATATTTATTTTTTAAAGTACGCCCTAGTTTGAAATATCTGCATTTATTAATCTAATCTGAAACTAAAAATTCAAATATTAATACATAGGTGGCTGTGAAAATCTGGTAAAACAGTTAAATTTAGTTAGTTAGTTAGTTAAAATTTTTGGCGCACAGCACCAAGGGTTATTTGCGCCTACCGCAGCCCATCTAAATGACTACACTACATATTAAAAAACAATAAATTAAACAATAAATGAATAAATAAAATTAATAAAAATACGCATACTCAATAAAAGAACTCTTGCACAGACGAACACAAATAAATAAGATAAAAGGTTTGTCCGAAAAATTGAACAGTCGCAGAGTTATAGTACATTTTAAATTAAATATACATTTTATTAATGAAAACAAACAATAATATCTTTTAGGCTGAAAGCACTAGGCATAATTCACAGACGCAAGTGATTCTACATTACTAGTTTAGACATCGAACAAAGCAGACGATTCTAAATCAGTGCCTATAACTGCAATCATAGCGGTACGTCAGTGAGAAGTTATATACTATTAAATTCAGTTAGAGTGTGTTCCTAAAATATAAAAAGTGGGGACAAATTCATTCTAACCACCGACCAGGGTCGGTGGCCTTTCGAAGGGGATGGAGGAGGACGAAGATCGTCCCATGGAGCAAGATGCTGGAGAGGAGTCCACTACTTCGGACAATCAAACATCAGGCTACAAAACGGTAACCAAGCGATCGCGAGGTAGGCCTAAAGCTAAAAAATTGACCTATAAGACCAAATGTAATAAACCAACTTCCGATACTAACATTAAAATTAACAAATCTGTACAAATCAACTATTAGATATGTTAAATAACGCAAAATCTCCCAGCCCGCCTATGCCTTTTACTGAGTATAGACAAGTGTAGCCGAATCTAGCGAGCCAAGTAATGTCGTTCACCAGGCGAACAAGCAAACTGTACCGGCAAGTTCCGTTCAACTCACCTCTATAGAAGGCGACATGCCCGAGTCAATAAATATCAATATAAACAAAACAAATTTAACTGAAAAAACAAAATTAAGATTTGATGAAACAGACTCTAGCCCATACACTTTATATGTTGAAAGTAAAGACAAAAATCTGGGTAATTTACACCCAATCACTTTAGGGCAGTTGTTACAAAATTTAGATAAAGACATTTATAATAACATTACAGAAATCAAAAAAATGGGTCGTAACCGGATTAAACTATGTCTTAAAAATCCCAATTTCGCAAATTCCTTGCTGGATAATAACATTTTTGAATCTAAAAATTTAATTGCTTACATACCTGCATTTACATTATTTAGACAAGGTATAGTAAAAAATATTCACCCCTCCTTAACGGAAGAATAATTATTAAAGAACATTGAATCGGACAAGAAAGTCACAAACGTTAGGAGAATTTCTAAGAAAATTGTAATGAACAATAAAATAGAATACAAACCTAGTTATTCTACAGTGATAAGTTTTAAATGCCAATTTTTGCCGTCTCATATTTATATCCACCATGTATGTTGTCCAGTTGAGCCGTATATTCAAAGGTTTTGCAATGCTTTAATTGTTTAAAATACGGTCATACCAGCAAGCAGTGCCGAAGTGCAACCGCCTGTCATAAATGCGGAGAACAGCATCGCTTTTCTGAGTGTTCATCTGTCCAGTTTAGATGTATTCATTGTAAAAAAGATCACTCTTCTATAAATAAGCAATGCGAGGAATTCGAAAAGCAGCACAAAATTAAAAAACTGATGGCAACTGAAAATCTATCATACCAAGAAGCCTTCCAATTTATAAACGGCAAAACGTACTCCCAGGTAACACAAATACAAAATTTTAATGAATTCCCTTTACTAAATAATCAACCAATATCTGTTGACAAAAATTTTAACATTCACCGCATACCCCCACCATTATCAATAAACAATAACAATAGAAAACATATAAACTTTTCTAGTTCTAAAAAAAGTAGTGTAAGAGAGCAAATCCCGCAAAATGTACTTCCAACAATATCTAGGAACTACACTTCGGGGAAACCATCGGCTCCCATTCAAAACCCATACCCGCCACAACCACATCAATTAACCGAACCACGAAACGAAAACAATCAACTTATTGTATCTATACTATTGGAAATAATTCAAACCTTACTCTCGCAGACGGAAGAATCATCTATCACATTGTCGCTCAAAAACAAAATTGAATCAGTCTCAAATCTCTTAAGTAACAATGGAGCCAATCAAAATTAAAATATTACAGTGGAACGCACGGTCTGTACGTGCAAATAAAGAAAGTCTACTATACACTCTTCACGACAAAAATATCTCGATCGCTCTTTTATCAGAAACTTGGTTTCATCCCGAAAAGCAAATTTCTCTGGACGGTTACAAAATTATCAGAGCAGATCGTTCGGATGGCTACGGGGGATCTGCAATACTCATTCAAAATCATCTAAATTTCAATGTACTAAAATTTAACAGTCAAGATAATAACATTCAAATAAGTGGTATTCTGCGCACTCTCATTGGGAATAAACAAATTGGATTAGCATCCATTTATTGTGCCCCAGGATCGAAAATCTCTAAAAGTAGCTGGACTGATATGTGTAAAAAACTGGGAAACACTGTCATAATCGGTGGTGATTTTAACGCACACAGTGTTGAGTGGGGCTGCTTATCCTCAGATAAAGCAGGAGAGACTCTCCAGCAATATGCAGACGACCATAATTTATTCATATTAAATGACGGATCACCTACCTTAGTTGGAAACACTGTCCACGGACCCTCAGCACCTGATATCACACTCTGTTCGGCAGATATGGCACTAAATTGCGAATGGTCAACATTGAAAGACATAATGGGATCAAACCATGCACCTATTATTATTTCTACAGGAGCAGAGGCAGAAGATATTCCAAAATATATTCCGTCCCAAAGATGGAAGACTAAAAATGCAAATTGGGATGTATACCAGCAGATCATTAATACTAAATTAAAGGACATTAAGCCATCAGAAAAAAAATTAAAATCTTTCATCAAAATAATAACAGAAGCAGCAGATTTATCAATCCCCATAAGAAAACCTTCTGTCAGAAAGAAACGCCCAGTCTTGTGGTGGGATGAGGATTGCGCCAGAATAATTAGAAAAAGAAAAGCTGCATATCAAAAATATTTAGCCAGTCCATCGTTGGAAAATTTTATGGATTATAAACGATCCGACGCAAGCAGCAAAAAACTTCTCAGGAAAAAAAGAACAACATCTTGGCATGAACGATGCGAAGCATTTAATGTGAATCAGTCAGTCAGTGATATTTGGCGCACTGTTAAAAATGTAAAAGGTTATGTCATTAACGAGAGAACACATCCCTCAAACTCAAATGACACTTGGATTGAAGACTTTCTTCATAAATTAGCACCACCTTACGTCGATAATAAACTTAACTTCCTACATGATTCGCATAGCGACAACCAAGTTTTGACGTCCAATTTCACAATAGAAGAGTTAGAAATAGCTACAAAATTCACAAATACCTCTCCTGGGATGGACAACATTACTTACTGCATGATAAAAAACCTGCCCCCCCTGGCAAAACAATTTCTAATAAATATCTTTAATCAGTCTTGGACATCCCATAACTTTGATAAAATCTGGAAAACCCAATTAGTTATTCCAATTCTCAAATCCGGAAAAGATCCTAATATAGCTTCATCGTATCGTCCTATTTCACTTAATTCTTGCATTACAAAAATTCTTTCTCAAAAGAATTGTCAAAAGAAGATTAGAGTGGTGGCTAGAACATGAAGACTTACTCCCAGAATCGCAATTTGGATTTCGGAAAAGCAGAAGCACTATGGATAATCTGTCAATATTTACAACAGATATAAACCTTGCGTTTAGCAAAAACAATTATCTCTCGGCAATATTCTAGGACATAAAAGGAGCATATGACAACGTCCAACTTCCAGTTCTAAATAATATTCTCCTGAAACTTGGTATACCTAGCAGCTTCACACAGTCTATTTTGAGTCTTCTTTCTGACAGACCATTGTATGTAAAATGGAAAAACCAAATTCAAGGTCCTAGAAATGCCAATATAGGCCTTCCGCAAGGGGCTATTCTAAGTCCAATTTTATTCAACATATACATGTCCGCTATAGAGCACTATATTTCCCCTTCCACAAAAATATTGCAATTTGCAGACGATGTTGTTTTGTACACAGACCATAAACATTTAATACGTTGCATGGAAGCATTAAATGCATCTATGAAAAAACTAACAAATTGGTTATTCACTTCACAAGGATTAGAATTATCAAATGAGAAATGTCAGATTACAATATTCACAAGACATCATCCAACACATCTACCATCGGAAATAACATTAAATAATTTTTCTTACCCTGTAAAGCCGGTGTCCAAATTTTTGGGTATGTACTTGGACAGGAAATTAACATGGAGCGCCCACATCCAACAGTTAATTACAGCATGCGATAAGCTTACTAATATTATCAAAACTATAGCAGGAAATAAATGGGGTTCTCATCCAAAAATCTGTCTATTAGTATACAAATCCATCATACGCGCAAGAGTAGACTATGGTAGTATATTTTATGGGGGTGCCAACCAGACAAGACTAACTAATATTGACCGAGTACAATACAGAGCTCTTCGGGCCTGTATTGGAGCACTACGTACAACACCGATACCTGCCCTTCTAGCAGAATCGGGAGAATGTCCGCTATGGATTAGAAGAAGGAAGCTTGCAGATACATACATGTTGAAAAGAAATTCTCTTCCTATATGTGATCTATTAAATAAGCTGGATGAATTATCCCATCTCTGTGAAACAAATAGGTATTGGGCAAAGAAACCTACACCTGCTCTGGTTGAGGCCAATAAATCGGTCCAAATGCAAAAGAATCTTATTATGAATACAAATAAACCAGTATGCTTCTTGTATCCGTTCCACTTTAGTGACAAACATGAATTTGCACATCATCTGAAGGAAAAACCTACGTCGGAATACAAAATATACACAGATGTATCGAAGAATGAAACAAGTGTAGGCTGCGCATTCTATGATCCGCAGTCAGATCATTCAGCTTTGTTTAAACTTCCAAACCAAACGTCCATTTTTACAGCCGAGGTGGTAGCCATACAGAAAGCCGTGGAGTTCTGCCGTGAAATACAACAAAAAAACATATCTATCATATCTGACTCCCAAAGTGCTATTAAAGGGATACATATGCCTATGGATAAGAATAACAAATTTCTCTATGACATTCTCCAAACTGTATACGAACTTGCGGAAAAACAACAAATAATATTCCACTGGACAAAAGGACATAGTGGTACTCTAGGAAATGAAACAGCGGATAAATTAGCGAAAGAAGCCACCAGCAAGGGTACTCCACTGGATATATCTCTCACCCCAAGCGATATAAAAACAGTTCTCAAAAAAAGAACAGAAAACATATGGCAAAGAGAATACACTGCAATGAGTTTGACTGTAGGAAAAAGATATGCCGAGATCCAGCCGGTGATAAAAAAACCTTGGTTTTTTTATTACAACTGGAAAAGAGGTGAGATAGTTAAAATCGTACGACTAAGAAATAATCATGGGTGTTACCCAGCACACCTATACAAGATGGGCATAATTGAGTCGCCAGTATGCGACTGTGACTATGAGTCTGATGCAACTATGGAACATATCATATTTGACTGCCTACACTTCACGGACGAAAGACGCGACTACATATAGGAATTATCAACAAACAGAATTAACATTCCTACAACAATGACGGAGTTATGCAGAAATGAAAAAATTTACAAATATGTAATAAAATTTCTCAACAACATAAAGCTAGACATTTAAAACTGTTCTTAGAATTAACTGTACATCTCTACTGTCTTCCCTTCCGATGGTCTGATTCCAGTTTGTATAAATCCCGCAGAGACGGACCCCTCTGCACTATACTTTCCTTCTTGTGTACTTGTGTTATCCTCAGTTAGGAAATATTGAACAAATACCATGTCTGGCTCATTGTTCTAGTTAACAAAGGCCGTTAATAAAAAAATTTAAAAAAAGTGATTCTAGATATATCTGTCTAAATTATGGGGTGGAGACAATATCGCATCGGTTTTAAACTATTAATGAAGAAATTAACATTGCGGTCAATAGAATGATGCGATATTGTTAACTTAAGTTGTTAAATAAATTTATTCAACGATGGTGAAAATGGCCAAAGAAGTATTTATTTTGCACCTAACCATTAATTTATTTTAATACTGGGCAAGTATAAGGTAAATATACATATGTTACATTTGAAACAAAGAGAGTGGGTATAATATATGCACTGGTCCGTCAGAAATAAATCTTGCAACTAATGCGATTATTTTGCACTTTACCGTTGCTGGGCCAGCAACTGATACATCAATGGAACAGCTAACGGCCACGGGGACACCGGGGTACTGGCCGAGTGTAAAATGCCAAAACTGGCCCAGTGCAAAATGCCAGCACTGGCCCATTACTTTCAATGCACTTTACCGTTGCTGGACCGGCAACTGATACATCAGTGGGCCAATAACGGTCACGGGGACACCGGGGTACTGGCCCAGTACGAAATGCCAGCACTGGCCCATTACTTTCAATGCCGGGGACTATGTGCTTTACAAGCACTGGCCCGTATAAAAATGTTTGCTGGGTACTATATGACTACAGTACAAAAATATAATATATACAAAAAGCGCATCTTGTATCAGTGCTCTCATTACATTACTAATAGTGTGTTGTTTTAATGAGACAGACATATAAACACACATTAGCTATCTCTCTTTACACAAATTTCAACAAATTTCGGAAATCGTGAAACGAAAAAGAATTGCTGTTGCGGTTATAATTTTGTTATTATTAAAATCTAGTAAGAAATCACGATTTCGCTGATGGCGGGTTCGTAAAAAGTCACATAAATGCATTTATTCCTTATAGTTGGTTTGAAAAAAACATAGATGTCACAACATTCACTACGCATTAATTTTCATAGCTTTGAACGCTTCCTTAAACGTTAAAACTGTCTACTAAATTTATCCACAATGTACAATGCTTAATCGACTAATTTTAGAGCTGTGACGGCAGCTTTACTCGCACTGTAGCGAACCACTTGTTACGGGGAATCAAATAAAAGTGTAAATTAATAAAAAAGGAAAAAAAATAAATAAAAATAAATATTAAGACACAATTTTATTCCTGGTTATAGGGTGAAGATAAAAACCTTTCCCCTCCACCCCATAATTTAGACAGATATATCTAGAATCACTTTTTTTAATTTTTTTTATTAACGGCCTTTGTTAACTAGAACAATGAGCCAGACATGGTATTTGTTCAATATTTCCTAACTGAGGATAACACAAGTACACAAGAAGGAAAGTATAGTGCAGAGGGGTCCGTCTCTGCGGGATTTATACAAACTGGAATCAGACCATCGGAAGGGAAGACAGTAGAGATGTACAGTTAATTCTAAGAACAGTTTTAAATGTCTAGCTTTATGTTGTTGAGAAATTTTATTACATATTTGTAAATTTTTTCGTTTCTGCATAACTCCGTCATTGTTGTAGGAATGTTAATTCTGTTTGTTGATAATTCCTATATGTAGTCGCGTCTTTCGTCCGTGAAGTGTAGGCAGTCAAATATGATATGTTCCATAGTTGCATCAGACTCATAGTCACAGTCGCATACTGGCGACTCAATTATGCCCATCTTGTATAGGTGTGCTGGGTAACACCCATGATTATTTCTTAGTCGTACGATTTTAACTATCTCACCTCTTTTCCAGTTGTAATAAAAAAACCAAGGTTTTTTTATCACCGGCTGGATCTCGGCATATCTTTTTCCTACAGTCAAACTCATTGCAGTGTATTCTCTTTGCCATATGTTTTCTGTTCTTTTTTTGAGAACTGTTTTTATATCGCTTGGGGGGAGAGATATATCCAGTGGAGTACCCTTGCTGGTGGCTTCTTTCGCTAATTTATCCGCTGTTTCATTTCCTAGAGTACCACTATGTCCTTTTGTCCAGTGGAATATTATTTGTTGTTTTTCCGCAAGTTCGTATACAGTTTGGAGAATGTCATAGAGAAATTTGTTATTCTTATCCATAGGCATATGTATCCCTTTAATAGCACTTTGGGAGTCAGATATGATAGATATGTTTTTTTGTTGTATTTCACGGCAGAACTCCACGGCTTTCTGTATGGCTACCACCTCGGCTGTAAAAATGGACGTTTGGTTTGGAAGTTTAAACAAAGCTGAATGATCTGACTGCGGATCATAGAATGCGCAGCCTACACTTGTTTCATTCTTCGATACATCTGTGTATATTTTGTATTCCGACGTAGGTGTTTCCTTCAGATGATGTGCAAATTCATGTTTGTCACTAAAGTGGAACGGATACAAGAAGCATACTGGTTTATTTGTATTCATAATAAGATTCTTTTGCATTTGGACCGATTTATTGGCCTCAACCAGAGCAGGTGTAGGTTTCTTTGCCCAATACCTATTTGTTTCACAGAGATGGGATAATTCATCCAGCTTATTTAATAGATCACATATAGGAAGAGAATTTCTTTTCAACATGTATGTATCTGCAAGCTTCCTTCTTCTAATCCATAGCGGACATTCTCCCGATTCTGCTAGAAGGGCAGGTATCGGTGTTGTACGTAGTGCTCCAATACAGGCCCGAAGAGCTCTGTATTGTACTCGGTCAATATTAGTTAGTCTTGTCTGGTTGGCACCCCCATAAAATATACTACCATAGTCTACTCTTGCGCGTATGATGGATTTGTATACTAATAGACAGATTTTTGGATGAGAACCCCATTTATTTCCTGCTATAGTTTTGATAATATTAGTAAGCTTATCGCATGCTGTAATTAACTGTTGGATGTGGGCGCTCCATGTTAATTTCCTGTCCAAGTACATACCCAAAAATTTGGACACCGGCTTTACAGGGTAAGAAAAATTATTTAATGTTATTTCCGATGGTAGATGTGTTGGATGATGTCTTGTGAATATTGTAATCTGACATTTCTCATTTGATAATTCTAATCCTTGTGAAGTGAATAACCAATTTGTTAGTTTTTTCATAGATGCATTTAATGCTTCCATGCAACGTATTAAATGTTTATGGTCTGTGTACAAAACAACATCGTCTGCAAATTGCAATATTTTTGTGGAAGGGGAAATATAGTGCTCTATAGCGGACATGTATATGTTGAATAAAATTGGACTTAGAATAGCCCCTTGCGGAAGGCCTATATTGGCATTTCTAGGACCTTGAATTTGGTTTTTCCATTTTACATACAATGGTCTGTCAGAAAGAAGACTCAAAATAGACTGTGTGAAGCTGCTAGGTATACCAAGTTTCAGGAGAATATTATTTAGAACTGGAAGTTGGACGTTGTCATATGCTCCTTTTATGTCCTAGAATATTGCCGAGAGATAATTGTTTTTGCTAAACGCAAGGTTTATATCTGTTGTAAATATTGACAGATTATCCATAGTGCTTCTGCTTTTCCGAAATCCAAATTGCGATTCTGGGAGTAAGTCTTCATGTTCTAGCCACCACTCTAATCTTCTTTTGACAATTCTTTTGAGAAAGAATTTTTGTAATGCAAGAATTAAGTGAAATAGGACGATACGATGAAGCTATATTAGGATCTTTTCCGGATTTGAGAATTGGAATAACTAATTGGGTTTTCCAGATTTTATCAAAGTTATGGGATGTCCAAGACTGATTAAAGATATTTATTAGAAATTGTTTTGCCAGGGGGGGCAGGTTTTTTATCATGCAGTAAGTAATGTTGTCCATCCCAGGAGAGGTATTTGTGAATTTTGTAGCTATTTCTAACTCTTCTATTGTGAAATTGGACGTCAAAACTTGGTTGTCGCTATGCGAATCATGTAGGAAGTTAAGTTTATTATCGACGTAAGGTGGTGCTAATTTATGAAGAAAGTCTTCAATCCAAGTGTCATTTGAGTTTGAGGGATGTGTTCTCTCGTTAATGACATAACCTTTTACATTTTTAACAGTGCGCCAAATATCACTGACTGACTGATTCACATTAAATGCTTCGCATCGTTCATGCCAAGATGTTGTTCTTTTTTTCCTGAGAAGTTTTTTGCTGCTTGCGTCGGATCGTTTATAATCCATAAAATTTTCCAACGATGGACTGGCTAAATATTTTTGATATGCAGCTTTTCTTTTTCTAATTATTCTGGCGCAATCCTCATCCCACCACAAGACTGGGCGTTTCTTTCTGACAGAAGGTTTTCTTATGGGGATTGATAAATCTGCTGCTTCTGTTATTATTTTGATGAAAGATTTTAATTTTTTTTCTGATGGCTTAATGTCCTTTAATTTAGTATTAATGATCTGCTGGTATACATCCCAATTTGCATTTTTAGTCTTCCATCTTTGGGACGGAATATATTTTGGAATATCTTCTGCCTCTGCTCCTGTAGAAATAATAATAGGTGCATGGTTTGATCCCATTATGTCTTTCAATGTTGACCATTCGCAATTTAGTGCCATATCTGCCGAACAGAGTGTGATATCAGGTGCTGAGGGTCCGTGGACAGTGTTTCCAACTAAGGTAGGTGATCCGTCATTTAATATGAATAAATTATGGTCGTCTGCATATTGCTGGAGAGTCTCTCCTGCTTTATCTGAGGATAAGCAGCCCCACTCAACACTGTGTGCGTTAAAATCACCACCGATTATGACAGTGTTTCCCAGTTTTTTACACATATCAGTCCAGCTACTTTTAGAGATTTTCGATCCTGGGGCACAATAAATGGATGCTAATCCAATTTGTTTATTCCCAATGAGAGTGCGCAGAATACCACTTATTTGAATGTTATTATCTTGACTGTTAAATTTTAGTACATTGAAATTTAGATGATTTTGAATGAGTATTGCAGATCCCCCGTAGCCATCCGAACGATCTGCTCTGATAATTTTGTAACCGTCCTACATTGCTGTCAATAGAATGATGCGATATTGTTAACTTAAGTTGTTAAATAAATTTATTCAACGATGGTAAAACTGGCCGATTGTACATAAATTTTATTAACAGTTATAATTTATTGATTTATTTATAAATATTAAATAAATATAATTTCAGGAATAACAGGAATTAGTTTATTTAATTTATTAATTTAATGAAGAATTTTAAGAAAATGGTTTACTGCCATTTCGGCCAAAAAATTGCATCCTAAAGATAAGTGGTGACTAATAATTTTCGCCAATATTCGGCTTGTATTATCTACCACATCTTTTCCCCCTGACTTGAAGAATGCCAACCTAAAGAAATCATACTTGTTAAAATAAATTCAATGATCCAATTTTTCAAGCATTAATGCTATAAGCTGTTCACTTTTGTAAGAACAAACTAGATCTGGTCATTTTGGTGATTTTTATAGTGTATTACTGACTTTTAGAAACTTGGTTATATTGTAAAAAAAGCTTTACAGCTTTGGATTAAGTTTGTATTATTTTAGGTTAGTACAAGGTGTCTCAAAAGAAATTTTATATTTATTTAGCTTACTGCGTGAACGCAACGTATCCGAGGGGCGCGGGGGTTATGTCAATCGGTAGCCTGGCTCTTGGGAATTTAGTCGCTATGGAGCGTTTCTCGGGAGCAGACCGCGCGTTATGCGTGCGAGAGTTTTACAAAAACGGTGATTCGGCGACTGTAGCGCGTAGAAAATTCTGCAGTATTCGAGGTTTTCGCCACTTAAATGATGCGCCAAGCATTCCTCTCATTCGACATTGGGTTAAAAAGTTTGAAGAGACTGGTACAACGCTGGATAAATCAAAATAGGCTAGGTCATCAAGAACGGTAGAAAACGTGGAGAATGTTAATCAGTCTGTTCGTGACGATCCGAACCTTTCAATTCGGAAGCGCGCAAGTGCTTTAAATGTGCATAGATCATCATTACATCGCATTATGCACAAAGACCTAAAGCTGCACCCCTACAAAATTCAATTGGTGCAAGAATTAAAGCCCCAAGATACCAGTCAGAGGCTTAATTTTTGTAAATTAGGTGATTGAGCGATTTTCAACGTTTACCAACATTTTGTTTTCGGATGAAGCTTATTTTCATCTTAATGGCCACGTAAATAAGCAGAACTGCCGCTACTGGAGTGCAACGAATCCGAAACGCAAACATCAGAAACCCCTACATTCGCCTAAAGTGACCGTATGGGCTTCGATGTCGGCGCGAGGAATTATCGGCCCTTACTTTTTTGAAGACGAAAGGAGACGTGCAGTTACAGTGAATTCAGAGCGTTATGTGGAGATGTTAGACAACTTCTTGGTACCTGAACTGCAAAACTTTCTAGGCTATGACCAAAGAACATGGTTCCAACAGGACAGAGCAACTTCACACACGTCCAATATGTCTCTGCCACGTGTTCGTGAAATTTTCTCAGGCAAATTGATCTCCCGGAGAGGTGACATAAATTGGCCTCCACGCAGTCCAGATTTAACCCCTATGGACTTTTTCCTATGGGGTTATCTTAAATCTAAAGTTTACGCCAATAAACCGACTTCACTGGCGCATTTGAAAGAAAATATCCGTCACGAAATGGCAGCCATCCCTGAGTCCACCTGCCGAGACGTCATAAGTAATTTTACTCTTCGATTAAATGAGTGCCGAGAACGCGAGGGGGCTACATTTAGACGATATTATTTTCAAGAAATAAATCCCCAAAAAGTGTATTTTAATAATTAATAAACATTTTTTCTATATACAGCTTACTTTTTTTTTTAATCGATCCACTAAATATAAAATTTCTTTTGAGACACCTTGTATTATACCAGGTCTACAAGTATGAAATGCGGATTTTTTTTGTTAATAAAACACTTTAAACTAGAAAGAACAGTAAAAGTTTATTTATTCAAAGTATGTTCCATTAGAAGTTATACATTTTCCCATCTTTCAGGCAATTTGTGAATACCTCGCCAGTAGAACTCTTCCCCTTTCCCCGCAAACCATTCATCTAGCCATTCTTTCACATTTTCATATGAACAAAAGTGCTGCTCGGCAAGTGCGTGACCCATTGATGCGAACAAGTGGTAACCTGAAGGGGCCAAGTCTGGTGACTAAGCGGCATGGGGTAGCACTTCTCTCCTGAGTGCCTCCAATGTGTTGCAAACTGCTTTTGCCTTATGTGATGGAGCGTTATCGAGAAGAAAGATTACCTTGTGCTGTCTTCTTTCGTATTCTGGTCGTTTTATGAGCAGCGAATGGTTCAATTCGGTCAGTTGTTGTTGGTAGCGTTGGGTATTAACTGTTTCATCAGGTTTTAAAAATTCATAATAGACCACACCCTTTTGGTCCCACCAAGTACAGAGCATTGTCTTTTTGCCAAAGCGATTCGGTCTTGCAGTTGATGTGGTTGGTGAGCCTGGGTTCATCCATGATTTTTTGCGTTCGGGATTTTCAAAATAAATCCATTTTTCATCGCCAGTAATGATTCGATGCAAAAAAGACTTTCTTTTGTATCGTGCAAGCAAAATTTTTTCAAGCAAGCGTTTTTCCATCTGCCTCTCATTCAATGCATGTGGAACCCATCTGCCGACTTTCTGGATCTTACCCATCTCTCGTAGGCGATTGGAAACAGCTTGTTGACTAACGCCTAACTGCTCTGCTAGTTGTTTTTGTGATTGACTATCGTCTTCCTGTAGCAATGTTTCCAATTTTGTATCTTCATATTTTTTTGGAGGTTTTCCATGTTCTTTGTCTGTAAGATGAAAGTCACCACTTTTGAAACGCCGAAACCATCGTTCACACGTATCTTGCGATGGAGCATATTCACCATAAGCTTCTCGAAGCAGTCGGTATGATTCAGCAGCAGTTTTTTTCAAATGAATACAAAACAGTAGTACTGTCCGCGAATGCTCTTTATTTGGCACAAAATTTGACGTTTTTAACGCAGTTAAACAAAACTATATGATCAGTTTTCAAATTATAACCTATACGCATTTGACACTTAATGATAACTTGACAAAACGCCATATGTGTTGAAACTTTGATCTATAGACTCTGTTTGCGCGGCAAGTTTGAAAAAATCCGCATTTCATACTTGTAGACCTGGTATTTATAAAATATTTAAGATGTCACTATTCAAAATAAAATATGACAAATTATATTTTTTAAATGACATACCCAGCAAACATTTTTATACGGGCCAGTACTGGTAAAGCACATACTCCCCGGCATTGAAAGTAATGGGCCAGTACCCCGGTGTCCCCGGGGCCGTTACTGGCCCTTTGATGTATCAGTTGCTGGCCCAGCAACGGTAAAGTGCAAAATAATCGCATTAGTTGCAAGATTTATTTCTGATGGTTTTAAGTAAAAAGTATGAGTGAAGAAGAGTGCTTATAAAATGCTGGTAAAGTACTTCGTATAGGCGGAATGCGAAATACAAATGTGAAGTACATTATTAATACTGGCGTTGCACTTACTTTTGGTGCCAGTAATTTACCAGCATAAAAGCAGTTTGCCAGCATTCGGCCGTTAGTTGAATGTTTGCTGGGTATTTATAACAGATTTATTAATAATTGAAAATTTTATTACATGAAAAAAACTATGATTTAACTAAACTAAAAATTAAACAATTTAACATGAAACAGTTTGTGTAAACTACGTCCTTAAATCTAACAAAACACACACAAATCACAATAAAAAACTGTATAATATTCACAAAACAATAACTATTTAAATACACATCTTGAAAAACTGTCCACCAACACGTATCAACTTGTACTGGCCCTCGAAGGCCACGCGGTTAGGGCGTTTTATGACTAAGAACAATCAGACTTTTCAAATTATTATATTCAAAAAAAGTTTAGTTTTAAGTAAAAAGTATGAGTGAAGAAGAGACGATATCCCGTATAAAAATGTTTGCTTGGATTAATACAAATAAGGAGTGCTTATAAAATGCTGGTAAAGTACTTCGTATATAATACAAATGTGAAGTACATTATTAATACTGGCGTTGCACTTACTTTTGGTGCCAGCAATTTACCAGCAGTAAAAGCAGTTTTCCGGCATTCGGCCGTTAGTTGAATGTTTGCTGGGTAATTTTACATGTTTGACTATAATAATAATCAATGATCTCACTTATGAAAAATAAAGACTCGTCCAATATTATGTATGAATATAAATTTCTGGACCAATAAAATGATTTGCGGTTTGTTAGGTCTTGACAAGTGTCTACTAATCCCTAACTTCAGTACCCTTTTGTGCCAAGTCATATTAAAGACTAATGCAGCTAAAAACACACAAAAAAAATATGTTTATTATCATTATTATTGTAATTACCAATTATTTAAGCTTCTTATAAGAGCCGTTATACACAATCTGATTATATTCTGAGTTTAAGATTTTAGTTGCCCCACTTGGCTAATTTTAAGATCTGATCGAATTAGTGCAGTGTCTCTAGTGTCTCCCGGACTACACAAGGCTGTTTGACTATGCAGTAATATTTCATTAATATTTATAATGATGTACAAACTTTGTTGATAAATAATTACAAATGCGGATTATACTCATTTCAACTTAAGTGGATTAGCAACTGAAAACTTAAATAACTTCCAGTAACTTCCAGTAAATATCTTAACCAAATCTTTTATTCCATATGCCTTCATCAACTAATAAAAAATTGATGTGAAGTGTGAATTTTCACACATTTCTGGGTTTTGCAGGTATTTAGTAACTGAACGATGATTATTTGGGATGCCAAAACAAATTTTATGCCAAAACAAATTTTATGTCAAAATATTTTTTTATGATTTTTAATTCGAATGCCTAATACCATTATTTAAGTTTCTAAATATATGCAGTATTTTTTTTATACAGCAAAGTTCATTAAGATTTTGAAAATTGCACCTATGGTTTCCATTGGTTGCTTACATCATAAGTCCCGCCCTTTAATTTCGTCAAACATAGAATTAAATTATAATTTCAACACTTTCCACTGGTTATTAAATTTACGCTTTTAAAAATTAAATGCAACATTTACCAAATATAACTAGAATTTTAACAAAATAATTTAAACAAAATAAAAATGCAAAAAAAAAACAAAAAATAAAATCAACAGGATTCGATCGAACCCTAGTTTGCAAGTTAACTTATATTATTAAGCGTACGACAAATCCAACCACGCCACGAGAGCTACTGATGTGGTATGTTACACAACGTATTAAATAGTTAACATATTTTAGTTAAAAACACAAAAAATGCGTAATTTTCCGAAAACATAATCTGATCAAAAATTCCTGTTGTACTGTTCCGGTTCACACCAATGTGCATTACTTAGAATTTTTTCAGATTTTTAGTTTAAACCAACTGAGCTGCAGGGTGTGGGACAAAAAATTTTTTGCACAATTTTGGCAAAAATCGCTTAAAAATAATTTATTTTGCAAAAATAAAAATTTGGTCGTTAATCCACGTACCAAGGGCTTTCATTTGATACCCTACTCAGAATTATAAAAAAATATATTTTTTTTTTCGATGAGCACATATTTGTTTATATTTTTAGGGGGATATGTTTTTTAGATGTATTAGTATTTTTCCTGTGTGCGGGTCAAAAAGTTGTACAAGCATGCCAAATTTCAACTCTCTAGGTTTAGCCGTTTGGCCACAATTTTTACCGAACAGACAGACAGACAGACAGACAGACAGACAGACGACAAAATGACGGTATAAGGGTTTTTTTGGTCATACCTACAAAACCCTAAAAACGATTCTTCCTTTATAAATATTATCGGCTGATACAACTGTAAAAAATTGAGACTTTACCGTTACCAGTTCAAAGAGTGATTTAAAAAGAGTGCAAAAGTTTATGGTGCAATTATGAGATTTCATGGGATTTATCATTTTTATGGATTGTGGACTTGAATAAAGTCATATTTATACGAACATAATATAAGCTATAGCAGTGTTTCTCAACCAAAAACGCACCGCGGACCAGTATAATATATAATTTTCTAACGCGGACCACTAATAATAATTGTTGGTTCATTTTTTGCAAGAAAACAAATATATTTAAATGTGCAACTAAATACATTTATTTCATTTGTAGAAAATCACAGAAAGTTTACAGAAAATAAACAAAATATGTGCATACACAAAAAATGTGCATAAAAAATAAAAATAAACTGCAAAAAACACATATAAAAACTCCGCGGACCACTAACATTTTTCTGGGGACCACTGGTGGTCCGCAGATCACCTTTTGAGAAACTCTGGGCTATAGTATAGGCATATAGCATAATGAACATGAATCATGTAGGAATAATCCGATCGCACAGTATAGTAGTATAAAGACATAGCATATATGGTCGCCAAATCAATCTTGTCATTATGCCGTTTACGCCTATCTATTCATATCAAATCACAGCAGAGAGCAGCCAGCAAGCACCCTTTTTCTCAGGTGTCAGTTAAGTTATGATTTTTAAGGTTATAATTTTATTTAATTACAACAATCAAGTACTAAATGCATTATGTGACCAACTCTATATACATAAAACTGCTCATATTGTAAACCGCGAAAACAGTGCCGCGCATATGTGCTTGTCCGTGAATACAGCAGTCAAAACAAACGCTTAAATCAGTGGTTCTCAAACTGGGTGCCGCGAACTCCATATAATAAATATGGACATAATACGGAGAAATAAGTAATGGCTGCCTTGAATTTTTCATATTTTATATTAGGGTGCCGTCACATAAAAAAGTTTCAGAACCACTGGCTTAAATATATATATTCTAAGTTTTACTATTTTTATTTAGAATAAAAATATAAATTATCATTTCTATATCAATCTTGTGTATATGAAATACAAAATTGAATTTAAAGACGTAAACATTAATTGATTATACTTATAATAATATTGAGCCTTTTTTGGACTTCTGTAAAATATTCAAAACATCATATATGCATATTTTAGGATATAAATAACAAAGAAAGTCAATTTAAACCATCCTCTGACATATCTGATGACAGTGTTTCGAAAATATGTTTTTAAATAATTGAATGTAGAAAATGATCATTTAGCAGTACGTTGTTTACTAGTAAAGTTACTAATATTTTTAACAGCTTTTATAGAAACATATCTGATAGTATATATACAAAAGACTTAATTTCTGGCTCAATAATCTCATAGGCACTACGTTATAATAAATATTGGTAAAAATGTATCCTGTTAATAAATGGTCTTGCGCATTTATAGAGATGAACAGTTTTATTAACATATAGGATATAAAACATAAAATGAATAAAAATAGTAGAAAAAGGAATTAAAAAAGTTAAAAATTATAATACGTTAAACTCGTACAAACATTTCTTGGTCAAATATTGGCCAAATTAGATCTTATTGTTTAGTTATGTCAATATCTAGTTAGGTAGCAACAAATACAAAAAGTATTGACCATGTAGGATTCTTATTAAATTAGTTATCTGAATAAAAGCGAAAAGTTGGGGGATATAAAGTTAATGTCAAAATCGCTGTTATAAGATACTAGGTAAAAAAGTAAAAAAAAAAAAGAATAATGCAAACCAGGCTTTAGTTCATTCAAAATAGGATATGAAAAAAGCGCGTATCTCGAAAAGTTCGTCGGTCGAGAGGTTCGTCGAGGTACCACTGTATTAGCAAATTTACTGTGCCATAACTAGTATTTGGTAGTTAAGATATTTAAATTGCAATCATCTATGACAAAAGAATATGTTTGAAGTAAGGTTACGAGCACCCAGCCTCCGTCTTCGGTAGGACTGCAGAAGGGCGCAGTTTGGCGGGTCTTGCCCTGGGCACCAAAAGAGCTAGCGCTGGATTTGCGAGAATTATGAACGTTTTTTATACGTTCAAGCTTTCATTTAGTAAGTTAGTTAAAATGTTAGGCCCTCAGCAACGATAGATATTTAAGCCTCGCACAACCCATACTTATAATTAGAATACTATATATACTATAATACTATTTTACAAATGACGCTCAGAATTTCTGTGTATTTAAATTAAATTGGCTCGGGTGGTCCATTATGCTCTTTTAAAATAAAATATTATTTTACTATTATTATTTAACATAATGTACATAATTCACGATCAGTAATAGTATTTTCATTAAATAAAACCTGTTTTTACTGGTGCAAATTTTTTTACACGCAAATGGTTAGCATATTATCTTATAAGCAATATTATAAGATTATAAGCAAGGTTTCAAATATGTGCTCAGGACTGAACAAATCAAGAAACGATACATTCAGCCTCATTTCTAATAAATGTACACATTTTTTTGCATGACATGGCAGCATAGCACAGCCAGAAGAGGCATAACTACTGTATAAATTAGGATTATCATTTGTTAAGCGTTGCAATACCTCCACGAATGTCGAAAGACGTCGGGTTGTCAAATAAAGCATGTAACTTCAAACATAATACTTTAAACTTGATTTGGAAACGGGATGGCTTGACAAATCCGGAATATTTACTGATGTGCGACAAAGTACCAAGATCTTGGACTGTCCCGGAAAATTCGGGGTGCATGGTCACCCTAGTGTTTATAATGAACTTACAGAAGAACATGTGCGGTAATGTTAATAAATGGCATGTAGAATTTTTGCTGTTTTGTGCCATTAAAAACGAAGTTGAAATGAACGAAAATAGTATCGTGCCGCAACATTATTTACATTGTCTTTAAAAATTATAATTACCTCAAAAGTCATTATTCAACTGACAGCTGAGAAGAAAGGCGCATACTCGCAACTCTCATCTATGATTGGCTACGCCTAAGCCGCATAAAAAAGAAAAATGAACTTCTTTGCTATGCAGTTATGCGTCTGTGTATTGCATTCCCTGCTTATTAGTAGTAGAATTATTCTATAACGTTACAAAAAAGGTATTAACGAAAACTGTTAAAGCATTGCTAATTTCTTTATTATAAGAGATACGGAAGAGGTTAAATTAGGAAAGATGAAGTATTTTACTCTCCAAATCAGAATATTAAATTGAACAAACAACTGACCATCAAATAACGAGTTATTTGAAATATATATTTTTAGTCCATCGCATTAAAAATGTATTTTTCTTTAATAAATCATCAGGGCATTATGGGTCTGAACCCAATTAAAACAGGCATTTAAATTTTTTTTTTTTATGGCCTTTGCATCTTCGGCAATTAGCCAGGACAATTCTCATATTTGAAAAATTCCATGCCTGAACGGGATTTGCTACGCTGGTCGGCAAATAAGCATTTAGATTTGATTAAGCAACAAATTCTGTTTAAGATTTTAGGTTGATTAAGCACCTATTTTATTAAAACCAAATAAATGTTAATAAAAAAGTTACCTTTTATTTTATCTTTAAAAATGGTGGCTCTGAAACATTGCGATTATACTTGTTTTAAGTCAGATTTACTTGATTATTGAAGTGTTAATAACGAAGCGGAATGTAATAGATGAAAGTACAGTTACGTTCAGAACAGTTTTAGTGTGTTTGTCCGACTTGAAACATATTCGATTTTCTTGCACTGCTAAATTTATCTGGCTGACAAGACTATAATCACGATGTAGTAATTTTAAGAGGGAACATTCAGTTTATTAACTAAATTCAAAGAAACTAACTCGCAAGTGTCTAATTAAGAATTCCCGCTCTAATGTACAAACACCTTTGACTTGTTACGAACAGGTTAAGTAATTATCCAAAGGGTACCGCGAACAAGCATCTTGCTAGAATCAATGACTATTTAATCCTCAATAGCGAATAGAAAGGGAATATCGAGTACGCACGTGATGATCCTACATGTCAGATACTTCATCCGCGAACAAACTCATATTAATTTTAATTAAAATTATGATAAGTGATATTTTACACCTCATTATCATTGCCTAATTTTATCTGAACATTACATAAATAGTAAGTTTAACGTATACTGCTGTGGATGTTAGCGGTTTGTAACAGTTTTTCCGTTTGCAATTGCATTAGATTTATGATTAGTTTATTTTGTGGATTAAACTATGCGAAATGCGCCGAGCATTTTATTATGTGAACTGTAACATGTCGTGTTGTGTGAAAAGGTATGCAGTTTTCACGCAATTTGAGATGAGAAATGTTACAAAATAAAAGGTAAATAAATTTAGGTTGTAAATTTTATGTTAGTTATTTATGACGTTTATTTAATATATTGTTATTCAATAGATCGTTGTGTGTTAAAATAAGTACGTAATTTACTACATAGATAAAATAAAAACAAAGTGTTGTAAAAGGATAGTCTGGTATTTAGAAAATGTACAATCACTTTTTAAATAAATTATGTGTGAATTAAGTGATCGATCCACGGAGATAAGTTTTTATAAAACAATCTTTATTTTATTACATTGATGTTGAATGTAAAAACTACAACTAAACTTATCTCTAACATGCATTCTAAGACTCTAAATTCATTCTAATCTGTTACATTGCAAAACATGATCTTTTTATATGATAATGTTGGGTGCTGAGTCGGCAAGGTGTCCGATGGCTGAGACGGTATGCAACACCTTCGGCCGCAGTCGAGAACTATTGGGGTTCACCACAAAATTCGAGCTGTAACTTGAGGAGCCTGGATTGTTGAGACTTCCTCCTTGGGTGATCTTGGGGTCAGTGGACGTAGATTTTTCCTTGAACATTTTAAGTCTGTAACATGTATAACTGATTATTGCAATTCCAATCAGGGTGTATAACAAGACGGTATAGACACTGATTTTATTGTGAACTGTGCTGTCGTGGTCTTCTTTCAATTTTATGTTCTGTTCGTTTAAATGATTATTCACAATTTTGAGTCCATCTAGAGAAATTGATTTTAATTTAATTGGTTCAAATATTTTTTCACTAAATCACTAGAGTATTTTATCTCTGGCAAATTAATTTCTTTAAAGATTAATTTAGAGTTTTTTGCAGTTTTTAACAAATTGTTTCCTACGTTCACTTCACACATATTGTCCATTTCGATAAGAAAAGTTCCGTTTAAACGAATATTATCTTTGTCGTCTTTGCAACTTTTTACGGCCACAATTTTATCAGGGATGATAATTACACACTTATTATCTTCGATTTTTCTGACTTCATTTTCTTCTATGTCCATCGTGATTTGTTGGCAGTTGACGATGTTCGATGAATATTTCAGCAGTTGTAATTCGCACTGGATCTTGGTGTCTCCAGTTTTGGTCAAATGCACTTGTCTGCAGATGAAGAGTCCTTGATTGATTTCTAGGCAATCATCTTCCAAAAAGGCGTAGCGTTGCTCATTAATGATAAGGAATTTTGAATGTGGAATTATAACTTTAAATGATTTTGCTGTAGGGGTAGGTAATGGGTGTAAGCGGTAATATTCATAAGGTTCAATATCTACGATAAGTATTTCTAAAATGAAAACTATCTCATTACTTCTAATATAACTTTTCACTTCGGTTATTTTTTCTAATAATTTGATATTGTCTAAAGTTGTTTCAAAAGGAAATTTGTTCGTCTTTAGATTATGAGTGACATTATTCATTTCATTTTGTAGTATTTTTGGATCTACAATCGAATCATGGAGAGTATTTAATTTTGAGAAAGTAATCGCCACTTCAATTTTCGAAGGTGTCGTATATAATTTGCATGAAACTTGAAGTTTGTGAAATTACTACATTTAAGAGAAAATAGTGGTAATAATCGATTTTTGTCACACATGTGGTTTGGATCATTTGTTCTAATTGCATAATCCTTGATTTTAGCTGATCATGTTCTAAAATTTTTATATTTGAAGTTCTCAATTGACGTTTGTAAAAGAGTAATTTGATCATTAACTACGGTTCTAATTTTATTCTGATTTTTAGTCAAGGTATCAATTGCTAAATTGTATCTCTTAACATCTTGATAGTTAAGATTTCCGGTAATGGTTTTAATTATTGAACCGACGCCGTTCAATAGTGCTCGTTTTGATCTTGATCTATATTTCGGATTTAAACGGTTAATCTGGGATTCGATTTTATTTTCTAATATTCCTATGATCTTGAATGAATTTCTAAATTCCCGTTCGTAGTCATTATGACTATCTTTTTGTATTGAAATTTTGATCTGTTTGAGTGAATTTTGTAATTTTAAGAATTCATTAAACAATCCTGTAATATCATATATTTGTATAAAATTCCAAAAGTCTACGTTGTTATAAGCTTTTCCTAATTTAATTGGAACTAGCCTGGGTTTTTATTTAAATCGTGGAATTTCGGGTCTGCTCTGGCGGTGCAGATGGTGAATCTGTAAAAATGGGTAATTTAGGCGGTTTTTTCAATTCTTTAATGTGGACAATTTCAGTCATATTATTTCTTAAACGGTCGCTACTTAATTCAACGCGATTTCTACTTAATATTTTTAAGATTTTATAGGGACCTAAGAATTTTTTGAGTTTTTTATTTCTTGGTGAATAGGGGTTCTGCTTATATACTATCTGTCCTACTACGAATTCATTATTCGTGTCACCTTTAGCGTTTTCTTTATTAATTACTTTCTCTTTTTGGGATGTCGGTTTTTCATGAACATTTTTATAGACATGTTTATTTTTATAGCTTGCTTTTATGATTTTCAGCGTATTCGGTGAAAAATTAATTTGGGGTGAAAATCTCTATCGGGTTACGCGAACCCGTATGTCCGAATGTGAGTTCGAATGGGGTGTAGTTTGTCGCGCTATGGATGGTATTGTTATATGCTATTATTGCATAGTCCATCAAATCGTCACGTTCGTCAGGGTATATTTCTTTTAAAATTCTCAAGTGTTCTATTATACTTGAATGGAACCTTTCGACTATTGAATTTGATTCGTGGTGTGCGGGGGTTGTAAAATGCACATCTATCTTCTTTACCGTTATCAACTATTCAATTTGTGAGATCAATTAAGAGGTCTTTACAAATTTTGAAACTCTCTACGAACTCATGATCTGGTATTACTTTACAGTTTTTCTTTAAGCATTTTGTCATTGGTTTTGTAATTTTGGCTAAATTCGGGATAAATCGTCTGTAGTAACCGAGTAATGCGAGAAAACTTTTAATTTCTGTTTGATTTTTAGGTATAGGAAAGTTTTTGATGGCGGATATTTTTTCTGGATTAGGTTTCACTACTTCAGGGGTGATCACATGTCCTAAAAATTGCACGGTCTTTTGTAAGAATTCGGTTTTGTCTAATTGAACTTTAAATTTGCTTGCTCTTAATTGGACGAAAAGTAATTTTAATCTGTCAACATGCTCTTGCAGAGCCGTACTAAAGATAATTATATCATCTAAGTATACGAGACATATTTCATTATGTAATCCTCTAAGAATATTGTCCATAACTAGATGGGGCGGTTTTTAGACCAAAAAGCATGCGCTTGAATTCGTAATGGCCACCTTCTGTCGAAAATGCCGTTTTAGGTACATCTTCTGGATCTACTTCAATCTGGTGAAAGCCACTCGCGAGATCTATAGTCGTAAAATAGTTTGCTTTACCGAGTTTATCTAAAATGTCACTAATGTTTGGAAGGGGGTACTTGTCATCTACCGTTCTATCGTTTAACTTGCGATAATCTAGGACTAATCGCCATTTTTTTCTTGCCTGACGCGTCCATTTTTTTGGTACTACCCATACAGGACTAGACCATGGGGATACGCTGTCTTGGATAATTCCTTGATCTAACATTTTAGTAATTTGAGATCTTACTTCCGTTTTATGAATTTCCGGGAATCTGTACGATTTTGTAAAAATCGGCGAAGAAAATTCGTCTTTTAATTTAATTTTGTGCGTCATTTGATTTGTGAAACTCAAACGAATTTCTTCACAATAAAAAATGTCGCGGTAGTGTCGCAACCCTTACAGGGTTGTAATTGCAAAATTATTTTTAACATTTACTATAGCTTTCGGCATCTCAAGTCCATTTCCGAAATTTTTATAATCTAATATACCTGAAGAATAATTTTGATTCACGGGCAATTTAACTACTTGTCTACTACGGGGTTGAACTATGATCGAGTAAACTTTTTCATTATTGCTACCGGTATTACTTGGATCTGAATCTTGATTGGAAATTATAGGAATTGATGTACGAGGCGTTTCTAATAATTTTGTACTCACTTTTACTGTGGCGTTTAGCTGTTTTAGTAAGTATATACCGATTAATCTATCAAAATTTTGACTAAATTTAAAAAGATAGAATTTATGGGTCTGATTTACTTTAAAAACGTCAAATGCTGGGATTTCAGCTACTTCATCGTGATATGATATATTGTGAGTTGATTGGATATTAAAATTTTCCTTGAAAATATAATTTGAATAAAATTTATAGGCTAAATTGGGGTCTATTAAACTTTTGGTACTTCCGGTATCGATTAAGAATTTGGCTTTAATTTGCATTTGGCTTTTAAAGCATGTATCTGTATTACGTTTGGTTGGTTTATTGAAGTTCCGTGTGAACATGATAACATGAGGGTTCATTATACTCATATTCGTTCGGGTTTTGAGGATAATACGGTTCAGAAATTTGAGTGCAATAATTCTGATCGTATTCTCCATAATCTATATTATTTGAATACTCAAAATTTTGATATTCGCACACATTTTCAAGCTGTTCAGTTTCATTAACATTATGAGCAAAAAGCTCTTCTGAAACGAAGTTGACATTGGTTCTGGCTTATACGGTTTACTTTGATTTTGACTTGATTGGCCAAATCTTTGATTAAAATTTTGATTATTTGAGAATGAATTACTTTGGGCTGGACGTTGCGTAAATGGGGGTTGTTTCACTGCAAAATGAGTTGGTCGCACGTTTTGCCTGTTATTAGGGTTGAAAAAGGGGTTAGGTCTTTTTGAGTACTGTTAAAACTACTACTATTTTGAAAAGCGGGTTTCTGTTGCAAACTCGTTGGATACGTGGATGGAAAATGTTTTGATTTTGGAAATTTGGTCTCGGTTGAGGGTTTGTTGGATATGTTGACGAGAAATGCGGTGTAGAATACTGTGGTCTGAAACTCGTGTTAAATTTAACTGGAGTAATTCTTTGAGCAGGCCTGAATGACGTATGGGCGTTTAAACTATTCGCTCTTTGGTTAGAATAAAGAAAATTCTCGTCTTCAATCACCAAACTCATAGCTTTTTCTAAACTATCGGGGTTTCTTAGGCGAACATTTAATTGCAAATGTGGTGGTAAGCCGCGTATATAGGTTTTGAGGGCTAAATCGTCGTAACTCCTAATATAAATTATTTTTTGTTCAGGGGTTATTCTTGGGTCTGTTCTTAATTCTAAACGTGATCCAATTAATATGAGGGCACATCCGGTTAATTTTCCTGATAGCGCTCTATTCAAAAAATTATTAAATTGTAAATCGGTTTGGCTGGCAAAAGTATAAACGAAATTTTCACAGTTCTCTATGAAAATCGAAAGCGTGTGTGGGTTTCCATCGTAATTTGGAATACTGTCTAAATATAAGCTGGTAGATTAACTGGTAGTTTTGCTTTTCGGTTGCCATTTCGCTATCTAAATTAACTACGCTTAATAATTGTGCTAAACTATCTACTTCTGACATGAAGTTTTTCTACTTAACGTATAAATTTCTTTTTATAATTATTACTTTTTACTTTTCTTTTAATTCAAATGTCTATCGTACAGATTTTAACTTTTTCAGTTTCAAATGGGAGAAATAAAAGGATGAGCAACAATATTGGAATCCAAATTTTAATTTTTATCCTACGTTGACTATAGGGTCGTCTGATGTGTAGATCTCCCCAGGACTTCTTGGATTATCTTCCTTATTCTTCCGTGGACTGCTGGTTGATCTCTGGAACGATTTGGTTTCCACGTGTTCACAGGTCAGTCCGTATCACTCTTGTTCACTTTATTGTTCGTTATTCGTAAAAACAAAAAAAATCACTACCGCGATGGATTAGATTTCCGATCAATATCCTAACGACTGCGCCAATTAAGTGATCGATCCACGGAGATAAGTTTTTATAAAACAATCTTTATTTTATCACATTGATGTTGAATGTAAAAACTACAACTAAACTTATCTCTAATATGTATTCTAAGACTCTAAATTAATTCTAATCTGTTACATTGCAAAACATGATCTTTTTATATGATAATGTGGGTGCTGAGTCGGCAAGGTGCCCGATGGCTGAGACGGTATGTAACATGTGTGTGTTTTTTTATTCCGCAGATATGCATCCGAGTTGTATAATTACGCAGAAGTTGTTCATTTTTTCTTTTTCATTCAAAAGCAGATGTCAACAAGCTTTTTTTTATTATATCTGTTCAACAGATGTAGCTACAACTACTCAGCAGATTTGCAGCTTTATTGAAAGTGACTGCTTAGACTGCACGCATGCGTACTGCTCGTTACAGGTTGGCGATGTTATTTTATAAATGTCTCGTTTTTGACATTTGTAAAAGAATTTTTTATTTGGTTGCAAAAATGAATTATTTAGAACACGTTTATTGTTATGAAATTACACTTTATGTACTTTATTAGGTTATAAATATTTGCAGCCAGCAATAAATAGTTCTTTTATCCCAAGAAGTTTGGGTATGATAGCAGCTATGACAGAGTAGAACAGTTTTGCAATGCATCGCAGCTAATTGAGTTAAATAAAAAAACATGCTGTATTATATCTTTTATCCAAGCGATTGTTTATTAAAATCTAGATAAACATTTAAACTACTAAACGTACATATTTAACCTTCTAGTGCCCAACTCCGCTTCGAGGCGGATCATATACAAATCTAGAGCCGTAGCAATGTTTTTGGCGCTCTTGGCGCCGCAAAAAAAAGGTCATCACTCCCCAAATCCAAGTTGTGACCAAAAAAAAGGTCATTTTTACCAACATAAGTAATGTACACGATTGCCTAAATTTACAATCTGACCTCGACAGGCTAACTGTGAGCTGAACAAACTTATTCTACATCCGAATAAATGCATAAAAATAACATTCTCCAGAAAAATAAATGACATAGTATTGCAAACACCCAGCTAGTGTCAGTTTATGAAATTAAAGACTTAGGAATGACGTTTGATAAGAAACTGTCGTTTGAGAAACATATCGACATTATTGTCAAGAAAGCATATAAAAACTTGGGTTTTATCATCAGGTCTTGTAAATACTTTAGAAATATCTCTACTATTAAAATTTTATACTTTTCTCTGGTTAGAAGAAATGTAGAGTATGCTACTCCAGTTTGGAACCCCATTTATTTAAAATACATCGAAATAATTGAGAATATTCAGAGAAAATTCTTTAAATATATAAATTACAAATTTAAGTTATCCTTGGGTCATTTTTCTTACAACTCGCTTTCTGTTTCACTAAAAATATCAAAATTGGTTCATCGTAGAACCCTTTTTGATATGTCTTTGTTGTTTAAAATGTTTCACTATATGCTTGATTGTGATGAATTATTATTGAACTTTGCGCTTAACGCACCAACACACAAATTTGGGACTTAACTCGCCGTGTTATAGAATTTCCGGTCTATACAATACGCATTTCTCGGAAATTGATTTCTTTAACGAAACTTTTTCATCTTTTAGAACTAAGATATTTAATTTACTATAATATTGTATAATATTATACCGCTCACTTCTCTCTTTCTTTTTTTAAATATATTTTTGTACGGATACTACTCTCTTTTTGTGTTATTACTCGCTTCTGGTGCTTAAGATACATACATTAAATTTTTGTTCAAACTTTTTTCACTGTTCTATTTTATATATATGTATATATACATATAGGATTGTGAATGCATGCGCATATGTGTACATATGTATGCATGTATCTCGTCCTATTTTGTATTGTTAATTTGTATTATTTTTTTTTTCAATTGCATTGTTGTATTTACTATGCTATGATTTCTGTCATTGATCTGTGGCTTTCACAAACTGTTGAAGTCATTTTTTTGTATTAAATAAATAAAAAATAAATATAAAAATAAACCCCTTTGGCACTACCTGCCCAGATCCGAGTCCGTAATAAGTTACGGTTTAGATTAAATTTGAATACAAATTTAGCATTCGTGACTAGAGAAGGGTCGTTCATGAACAAACCGGCTCACTGAGTCGGCTCAGTACACTGACCGAAGTGAAACGGTTCACCAAATTGAAATGAGCCGGCTCACGGCTCACTGCATAATTTCAAGTTTCAAGGATAAGATTGATCGGCCGATTGTGAGCAGTGACCGGAGTGATCTAGATCTGGATCGATGTCATGTTGAACTTCACGAGAACTCGGCTTGTAATGTATTATCATAAAGTGTATTTTGTCATCAATTTGTAGGGCAGTCTATTTGAAATTAATAGGCTTAGTCTGTTTTTCTTACAACCATACTATATAAAAATATTAAAAATATTGCCCAAATCCCAGATGTCCAATTTATAAGGGCAATAAACATCGCCATAAACTTAACACATCTGGTTTAAAATACAGTAGCTACATAAAGTAAATTGTTTGCTTACTATTAACCCGGCAAAAATGTTCCGTTGTAATGTTAAGATTAAAACCGGCAGTGGCAGTAAACATTTTAATTATACACCACACTTTGTAAGAATTTTAAGTTTGATGTAGTAAAAAAAAACATATTTAATATTTGACTTAGATTAAGATTAATTATGTTAAAATTATTTGTATACAAGTTCAATTTTTCTATTTTTCATTATATTACCTAAAATATGAATATTATATCTTCACTTTTATCCATATTTAGATTTTCACTTATTATTCACAAATTAATAAGTAACAATAATAGCAATCTAACTAAACAAATGTAAATACTGTGAAATTATTCACCTTCCAGTAATTAGCGCATACTCGATAAAAGTAAAGCCTAGTTTATAATAGATATGCTATGTATCCATAGCATAAAAAATACACTAACATCTTTGTTTTGTTTATTAGAAACAGACATGCTGAATGGTGAAACCTTTTGTTCCATCTTTATGGATTATGTTATGGGTTTATTATAAACGAGGTTTTATAGTTGGTCCATAAGTTTTAAGTTAGGTATTATATAAAAAATCAAAAACATGTAACTGAAAAACAAAAGATGTATTTTACTCGAAACTTGTCGAGGAACCCGCAGTTTTTTTTATATATATTTTGATATATACATTTTTTTGATTATTGCTCAAATATTCATTATATTAAAAACTCAGCTGACTAAAAATAATCGTTTCTTTTATTGTAACTTATACGAGTAGCTTATTTTCAAACTGACTTAAGTACTAAACTTAAGTATTTTTTGTAAATATTTATATGGCCCTAATAATATAAAAAAAATTGTTAAAAAATTAGTTTAAAATATATTGTTAATTGAAATAAATTTACATTATGATTTTTTAAAATTAACTTGTAGAATAAATTGAATATCATTGAAATAAAAAAAATCTTATTTTAGGAAAAATGTAAGTTAATACTACAATGTTATCGAGATAATAAGGCGTCTCCAATTCAGTTTTATAAAGAATTACAAATTAATGAAGCAACAACCAAATTATATATGTGATATTTTTACTACGCTCCTGGAAAGTAATTAAAAAATTACCTGAGGAAAGTTCACTTTAAAATCTTTTACTATTTTCAATAAAAAAGTTACAGGGGCAAATAAAATTTGGGGGACTTTAGATTTTTATTTATATCTAAGTATGCTATGAATTTTATCAAAACAAATGAAGTGCCATTTAAGGGCATTAGTTATATACATAGTTTGTCTTAATTTAACCGCGGCTGTATGTCTTCTAGTTTTCGAGATTCACATATATTTCCGGTTAATTGGGACAACCGGTACAACAGCTTTCATTTGATACCCCATAATATTTTTTTATAGAATTTATTTATTTCTTTCGTAAAATACACATATGTTAATATTTGTCGAAAAATATGTATTATCGAAGTATCGCTATTTTCCCTCCATGCGAGTCAAAGGCCGTTATATGCATAGAAATTTTCAACTCTCTAGGTCCAGTTTATTGATCAGATGCAGATACAGATACAGATCAGATACAGATGTACAGACAGACAAAGTGACACGTGAGGGAAGGTATAAGGGCAGGACCTAATCTAGTTCTTCAGCTGCTTTGAGCAACAAAAGATTTTTGCTGCCCTTTATATTTAACTATAAACCTCTCTCTCTCTTCTTTTGGGACTGTAAGACGTATTGGCTTTTGGCTTCACTCACATAAGTCCTCCATCTTGATCTGTTAATTATCAGGTGCAGTCTATTCCAAACGGTTAGGCGGAACTAAATGGGTCTTTCTTTTCCTTAAGTTGTCACAAGAATCGAGCTTGTTTGGGATGTTTCATGTTTCATGTTGATAACTTTAATGTCAATAAGAAATGTCGAGAGGCAAACACGTGTCATTGTATTTAAACAAGAAAATTTATAATACTTAGAAAACATTTTGGAAAAGTAAGAAATTTAAGAAATGTGAGGTGGTAAGTATCTGCGTCGTTTGAAGTAAAAACCTATTATAAGTTTAAGATTTATGTCAACTTTAGATATCTGCCAATTTGGTCTAAAAATTTTGAATTTTTATGCTAAATTTTTAAAAAAGATTTGGCCAACAAAATTTGTCAGTATAATTTTAACGAACGCTAGTCAAATTAAAGAATAAATGGTAGAAATTTTTATTGGATATTTGGTCTAAAATCTACAAACGAACGTGGACAAATAACGAGCTAGTCAAATTAAAGAATAAATGGTGGAAATGTTTACTGGATATTTGGTCTAAAATCTACAAACGAACGTGGACAAAGAACTCGCTAGTCAATTTAAAGAATAAATGGTGGTAATGTTTGTTGGATATTTGGTCTAAAATCTACAAACGAACGTGGACAAAGAACGCGCTAGTCAAATTAAAGAATAAATGGTTGAAATGTTTATTGGATATTTGGTCTAAAATCAAAAAACGAACGTGGACAAAGAAGTCGCTAGTCAAATTAAAGAATAAATGGTGGAAATGTTTGTTGGATATTTGGTCTAAAATCTACAAACAAACGTGGACAAAGAACGCGCTAGTCAAATTAAAGAATAAATGGTAGAAATGTTTATTGGATATTTGGTCTAAAATCTACAAACGAACGTGGACAAAGAACTCGCTAGTCAAATTAAAGAATAAATGGTGGAAATGTATGTTGGATATTAGGTCTAAAATCTACAAACAAACGTGGACAAAGAACGCGCTAGTCAAATTAAAGAATAAATGGTAGAAATGTTTATTGGATATTTGGTCTAAAATCTACAAACGAACGTGGACAAAGAACTCGCTAGTCAAATTAAAGAATAAATGGTGGAAATGTATGTTGGATATTTGGTCTAAAATCTACAAACAAACGTGGACAAAGAACGCACTAGTCAAATTAAAGTATAATTGGCATAAGTGTTTGAATGTTGAAAAAATGCGCTAAACTTATATAGAACAAGCGTGAATTCGTTAATATTTACTATAAATGTTATATTGCCTACAAATAATAAATATTCCCTTTACACTTTTGTATTATTATTTTTATATTTTAATATATTTATAATTAAATTTATTATTCATAAAAATATGTGCAAATATTCTTGACTAACTGCTTGTTAGGACAATAGTCTAAGTCTAGACGTATAGGTCTCATAATGTACGACACGACTTGAAACTTAAATAGATGCGCAATGGATTTGTGAAGAGAGTGAGGAGAGCCTGAGTGTACTTTCTCCGAACACGATCCCCCTGCTCTTTTTACAACCGTCTCGAGATTTTTTCTGCGCAACAAGATCTCCTCAAGACAGTTCCTACAGTACCAGGACGTGTAATAAGTTTATTATTACTATACTAGACTTTATTTCCATGTGTCCTGTATATTATACATATTTATTAATATTAGTTAATTAAATAATTAACTATAATTAAATTTGACACTAAATTCAAACATATATTACCCAGTTTTATCCGCTTTTTCGTTTTAAAAAAAGTTTCAATTTAAAATTTCTCTTTCTGCTAATTTTGCTGCTCAGGGCCATTACCCTGCTTGCGCCTACCTAGATCGACTATGATTAACTAAGAAACCAAAAAAATAAAAACTTTATTTTTCATCATAACTATAATTTTCTATTTTAATCTATAATAGACAATGTTGTCTAACTCTTTCCTTATTATCTTTGATACAGAGTGAATATGCGAAATAATGTCAGGTTTCACAAGCTCGTTATATTTCTTACGAGCTTATGAAAATTCAATTCGTCTCATAGAACTTGAATTATTTTATAATAGAAAGCCTTTATTTACTTCATAAGCTTTAATTACATACTGTAATAAACTATCATAGTTAAAAGTGGGCTAAAATAGTCAACGTATTACATACTGTAATAGTCTAAAAGTTGGTGTTAAATATGGGTTCTTGAATTATTTCTCTCTCATATTATAATTCGAAGCTCTATAAGTGAATATGTTTTCTTTGCTGTGTTTCGGTATTTTATATGTTTTTTCAGCATTTCGTACGTATAACCATTTTACCGTCATTCATGTGTCTGTCTGTCTGTTGAGTAGAAATTGTGGACACACGGCTGAACCTAGAGAATTGAAATTTGTTATGCATAAAATGTTCTTTGACACGTATATAGGAAAAATACTGAGAAAAAAACTCGCAAAAAATATAAACAAATAATTTAAAAAAAAAAGAATTACTTTTATTCTATACCCTGTAACCCAGAGGGACTAATCTAAAAGATATTAAAAAATCCGAAGTAATGCACATTGATGGGAATCGGAATAGTACTGATTATTTCTTCGAAAGCTACGAATTTTTTAGTCATTTCGACCATTTGGGAATTGGCCTCATCTTTTAATTTAATACGCTAAATGGAAACAGACAACGGAATTTTCGATCAAATATTTTTTTCAAAGTATCGAATTTTTGAAAGCATTTTTTTTTATTATTATTTCATATGTGGCTTTATATGAATGCTGTAATTATTTAAATTACTAGGACGCCAAGCGTTGCTAGGTAATGTATAATCCACACATTAAGATCAATCACAAAAAACGCGGCACGGCCCTGACTGTACCCTGACGAAACTTGGATTTTTTCATATGAACCGGAAACTAAGCCATAATCCACTGTTTGGGTGTTCCAAGATGAACCGAATCAAACAAAAGTTGTTCGTTTACGAAGCACTTCCAAGAAAATGATCGCTTGTTTCTTCGGTTGTACAGGACATGTCACAACCATTCCTTTAGAGGATCGGAGAACAGTTAATGCTGAATGGTATACAACAAGTTTTTTTTGCCAGAAGTCATCAACAAAATCAGGAAAAACAACCAAGAACGTCGCATCATTCTTCATCATGAGAATGCAACCTCCCACACAGCACGTCAAACAATTGATTATTTGAAGGAGAAAAACATCAAATTAGTGTAGCATTGCCCCATCTCACCTAATTTATCCCCTAAACATTTTTTGTTTGCCCCAGTGTCAAACAAAAAATGCGTGGACAGCGATTTTAATCACCTCAAGAAGCTATTGAAGCTTTCGAAAACCATGTTTTTAAGATACTCACTTCAGAGTGGAAAAATTGTTTCGAGAATTGGTTTGAACGCATGCAAAAGTGTATAAATCTTAAAGGCGAAAAGCAATAAAACAGTAACTTAAAAAAAAAATGTCTTAGTTTTTGTAAAAACTTAAAAAGTAGCCCTCGTATGCTGCTGTCATTGTTTAGGATTAAAGACAAGACACGTAATAAACGTACACAAAGTACACGGTTTATCCGTTTGGCTTTACATAAAGGACAGACAAACAAACTTTTTTTTTTAGAATTAAAGATTGAGATAAAACCAATAACTAGTTGCAGATATTCGATAAAATATATATTGGAGCAAGGAAAATTTGTATATTTAAAGTGCTTCCAGTGGTGGAATTATGATGAATAGAATTCTGTTCTATCATTGCCAATAAGGCGGTACTATTGGTAATTGCCAAGCAACTAAATTTTTTGTAAACTATATGTAGATGCGTTCGCCATAACTGTGCAGTGCAAACGCTGTGTCGTGCAAATTTTATTGTCACGTGACCACTGTGCAGACTATGCAAGAATATCAAAGACGAACGCTTTGTTCTGATTGTGCAGTTATTCAAACTATTATTGTAACCTTTTTTTTTTAAACAAATGAATTATATGTGTGTGATTACATCAAGTCTGTCTCCTGCTAATTGTTTTGTACGATAATATATAAGACGCATGAAGATTTTGCGATGCTTTTAAGTAATATAAAAGAAATTTTATTTGATGAGGAAGACAATCCAGAAGAATTTTCAAAAAATATTTTACAAAACCAGCAAATATTTTGGAAAAAGTGTTTGAATATGCAGAGAGTACTGTTCCAAACATGACTACAAATCAATTTAAAGTACATTTCCGCTTGTATCCAGAAAAATTTAAGTCTTCTAGAGTGTATTTACTTGTTCCATCATGAGGTTCATGTCTTTACTATTTATTTGCAAATAGCAAATTCTGCAGGCATAAACAATAACATCTTGAATGCTTTTACTCATATTGTTTTGTAGAAATAATAACTACGTATTTTTACCGCGAAAAACACCATTGCACAGACTGCCGTACGATCTGAACTTGTGACGATTGTGCAACACAAACTGCACTGCACAGTATATGCCGAACGATCTTTGTGCAGCAAAAAGCCCACAGGAACTATATGACGAACGCTTCTTGTGTAAATTATGATGTGTAGATTGTTAGCTTATGCCGAACGCACCTTATAGAGTAAAATTCTGTTACTCGTAATCCCACCACAGAACTCGTTTCATATAGATGTAATAATACCAAATAGTAATCTAGAAATATTAAGGAATGTAGAAATACAACAGTTTTGTAAATATTAGCAATGTAACCCGTGGTATAGACGATATATGATACACAGGTTCATATACACGTGATAAATCACGTGAGCGTCCACCACCTTCAACGCCGCAGACACACTAGCATATATAAATAGAATCAAGAATTAGTTGCAGATGTTTCATAAAATATACATTTTGGCAAATTAGCAAAAAAATGTATACATTTACAATGTTACCAGAACTCATTTCATATAGATTGTAATTTTACATCAAAAAAGTACTTGTGTCAACATAAAATAATACCGAATTAAATGCAGGGCTGGGGAGTCGGCAGAAAAACGACTGTCGACTCTCGAACCCCGAGTCGGTATTTTTGAAAACCGACTCCGAATCTCGACTTCTTTCACTCGTAAATCGGAAAGTCTATACCAAATGTTTAAGAGGAAGTAAATGGAATTTTTATTTTCTTAAGTTATCACGAGCTCACTTTTTAACGATCGAAGTGAACTTTTGTTAAATAAACTGATAAAAAGCCTCATTCAATCGTTGAAAGTTAATATATAACAGATTTACATTAAATATTTTAGGTTGGGGTGAGCTGTTTCTATAAAATGTCAATTATATTACATCATGACTTTTTGCGCCATTTTTAATACAAATTTTCGAATATATTAGTTTGAAAAAATTTTCATTGTATTTTATATAAAGTCTATTCCAAACGATTAGGCGGAACTAGATTTTCAAGTCTAGTAATTTTTACAGGTTGATTGAAGATTTTGATCATTTTGTTTGGGAAAAAACAACTTCAATATATAAAAAAATAGCTAATGACAGCTTACAAAAATTAAAATTCTAGTTAATTCCGCCTAATCGTTTGGAATAGCCTGTACTTTATTTTTCATAAAATGTCACTTTTTATTTTGACATTTAGATTTTGGCTGCCGACATGAAATATGATATAATCACGGAGCTCGTTACAATTTGAGAAAATAGAAATCCATATTAGTTCCGCTTAAACATAATAAACAGAGTATACAGAAATAGATAAAATGGGTATGAGTGAAAACAAAAATCATTACAGCGTCTATTAAATCGTATTATCGTATTATCCTGTTAATACGAGTACACGGTAAAAAAGGTTTTGTTGGAATTGCTAAAATTTTAGTTACCCCAGCAATATTTTTTAGTGGTATTTTAGACAACAATTTTTTTGTCTTGACAACAAATTTTTCTAATCACATAAATTTGCATTGGGAACAAAAAGTCTTTGTTCTAGGAACTAATTTTCATTAGTTAGAATTAGCAAATTTTTATGGTAACAAAATATTATTTATCTCACGAACTGATCATCCCTTGCCCGGGTAACCACCTTTGTTGGGGTGACGAATGAAATTAGTTAGAAGTATATTACTAATTTCATTTCTTGTAATCTCAAATCAGATATATTTTTATATTTAGTGATGAAAAAACGCTATTAGAAGTCACAAAATTGAACTGGAATTGTCAAATTTTCCATAATCGTTCAGTATTTTTTAATGTTTTTAAAAAGTATTTTGCAATTACATTTTTTACGAACGTATATGGAAAAATCTAACATTGTTAGCCCAATTTTATGACATCTAACAGATTTTGTTTTCGCAAAGAAATTTAAAAACATCTCTACCTATAAAATATATACATGTATTAAGAAAAATAAAATAAATTTTATAATTTATTGTTGTTCAAAATTGTACAAAAGTTGTACAAAATTCACAGTTGTAACATTTAATATGTAACAGGACATATAACGACATAAACGATGAGAAATTTTTAAATGCAGTACTAAACCGAGTATAGTTTTTAGCATATTTCTATATGATTGCAAAATTCCACATCAAAGTATTAGCATTAATACACTATCTGTATTATTAAAAAAATTACCTGTTTCATTTAATGGGCTAGTTTGCTCTTCAATCGAATAGCCCAACTTTTTTACATTATCTCCTCAAGTTTTAATACGTTGAAAATATTTGTGAAGTCCCCAAGATACTAATGTTCGGATACACTGCATTATTGCACTTATTTTATAAACACTTATTTGCTTATTAAACACAACGCAGAAACTATCAACAGGTATAAAAACGTCAACCACCAGCACAGCCTACGCCATATTATTTCGAGCTCAAAACGCATGTGCAAAGCATATACGTCACATACCTGGATGACTAACATAATTTGTTAGATGCACAAAATTATTCAGTATTATTATACATTTTTTTCACATTTGTCGTAGCAACAAATTTAATTTGTAACCTTAACAAACAGGTATGAAAGACTAATTTCCATTTGTTAGAATGACTTTAAGGACTGAGTAACCAATGTAATTGCAAAAATATTATCAGGTACAATTTTTTTCTGTTACTCAAGTAAAAACTTGACCAAGTAAAATATTTTACTTGATGGAACAATGTCATTTTTCTCCGTGTAGTATTAATCAATTTTTAAACTGGAAAACACGAAGAAAAACCGTTTTCGGTTTTTTCTCATCCTTGATAAAAATTTAATCAGAGTCGGGAGTCAAAGGTTTTTCGGACTCTCGACTCCGACTCCCGAATTCTCCAAAAAGCTTCAACTGCTCGTCTCCCGGCTCCAGCTCCGAATCCCCATCTCTAATTAAATGCCTTTAATGTTGCGCCCAAAATGTTTATTTTTCAGATATACATTTCCGCAACTTTGGATTGAACATTGAGGCGAAGTAGATTGCCACTAGATCACACGATCTGGTTCTGAACGACTTTTTTATTGGGGTTTCAAGTTTTATTTTTGTAGTTTTTTTTTTCGTATTCAAGTCTTTAGGTCTTGACTTACCACACGGTATTTGAATATTGCTTAAGACTTGGAAATTGTTTCTTTGTGCATTCGTACATCATGATATTATGACAGTTGATAGTTTTACTTTGAAAAGTCTCTTTTATAATCGGTTGTTAAATATTTTTAGTTATGAATGAGGGAGAAATAGTAACTTTGTAGGCGTCAATAATAATTGCCAGAAACTTACAATACAATAAAATGTAGAAAAAAAAGAAAGAAAATATTGGACTAGATCATGGTTGGACAAGAAGAGATAAAAGGGGCTGTTTTAACAATTTATTAGCAGAATTAAAATTGGAAGATCGAAACAGGTACAGAAGATTTCTTCGAATGAGTACAAATACTTTCGAAGAACTTCTGCAACATGTTTTATGTCAGGAAACTGTTATATTTTCAAATAAAGCCTTTTTCACAGTTTTCAATATGTACATTGGATCTTGCGCATTCCATAATTGCCGGTTTTCTTTAAAATATATAAAATTACATTATTAGTACACAGCACCCGTTACAAATGTGACATAATCTGTATTTGAAAATGTTGTTGTATGCTTTGTTTATCAGTTAAAAGAGTGATATTGTTTAATTCTAGGAAAAATTTCAAAAAACCTAACAAAAGCTGAGAACCTTTAAAACTGTCAATTCATATTAAATCACTAATTTTAAGTTGTCTTTCGTCTTCTTTGAAGTCACTTTGCCTGTTCCTTGCTTGAAGGTACATATAGTGATGTCAAACCGAAATCGTCTGCCGGGCTCAAAAAAAAAAAAAATTATTGGTCAATTGTGGGCCGCACATATAAACAGGATAAATTAATCACAATACTATATTTTATATCCTTTAATAATTTTATTTAATATCATGAATAAATTAAAAATCAAGCTTGAAGTTAAATTTTAATTTGAATCTTGTTTTTTTATATTATTTACTAATTTTTTAATATCAACTTAATTTTAAGAAGAAACATTTTAAACATTTAAGAAGGGTCGAAGATTTAGCCGCCTGCGGCCCGCGAACCCCGTGTTGAACATCGCTGGTATTGACGAACTAATATCTTCGTTGTACCAATAATCACTACACAAACTGCAGCTATAGCTACCTCCTATGAAAACATATTCATCTAGGACTGGAGAAGCTGTCAATAACATTAATTATAACAAAATTAATGCAGCCATTTACTTGTTGATAACATGATAGTTAACTTCATTATTAACTTTATTTTTTTCGAAAGTTTGTTATTTAATTACATTTAATAACATGTTTCACCTAGGAATCACGGAAAACTCCATCCAATCTTTAATTACATTGTTATTAACATTTTGTTACTTTATTTATTTTTTTTTTTAATTCTTGTTCCAAAAAGACGGCGAAAAAAATGTTAGTAACATACCTGTTAACATTTTTGTTTTTAACAATGTTTTGCTATTTTTTTCTGTGTAAGTGTAAGCCACCTTAAGATGTCAAATTTTTAGTTGCCAATAAAACTGGGTAAAGGTAACTTTTAGCTGCCTATAATACGCATACTATTCTGCGCAGGGCCAGGGACAGTGATTCGCCTTAAAAGCACTATCTTAGGTTATTGTTGATAACCTTTTTATTTATTTTTTTTACAAACCACCTAAAAATAAATTGTATTTTAAAGTGAATTGAAACATGGAAACAGTGCAAACAGAGCAAAAGTGGAAACTCAGGGCGTAGTAGAGGCAGCTAAAAGTTACTTTTCGCTAAAACTGTACAAAATAGTGACATTGCCAATATAATATTTATAAAAATTAATTTGGCGACCGGCGTAGCGCAATGGTAACACATGTGCTCTGCGTTGATTTAGGCCGCGGTCTGACTGATCGAGTGCTGTCAATCGTTTGCTGTCGAGCAAATTCTATTTTAAGTTAAAAAATTTACAATATAGATATTTAACTGTTTGATAGTATTATTTTAGGTTGTAATATGCACTATTTGACAAGTGAGAAACAAATTTACTTGACACTGAATACTCGGTCAGTCAGACCAGTTATTAAATTTTTAAATGACACTACACGACTCGGCGCTACGTTACACGACGGCGCTCGATCAGTCCGACTGCTGCCTAAGTCTCGGGTTCAAATCCTGTTCAGGCATGGAATAATTTTCAAAAATAATAATTGTCCTGGCTAATTACCGAAACAGAAAAGGCCATAAAAATAAAAAATAAAAAATAAATTAATTCTATGGCTTTCTAGACGACATTCTTTTTCGATCATATTGCAGCTATTTATTTAAAACATTGCTATCAATCATATTTATAACCAAGGATACGAAAACTCTATCAAATATTATGTTGACCAACAGACAGTAGCATATTCTATAAATATACAAAATGACAACAAAATTCGTCTTATATTTTATTATTACCACGTAACAATATGAATTATCGCACATAACCATGTTCGACTTATAATCCTGGATTGTATTTCATTTTCATATATTAAAGAAAGTTTTCGAACTTTTCATATCAAACACATCTATACACGATTGAGCTGAACTAATTAATTATATCACAGATATAATTTGACAAAGGCGTACTAATCCTAATTTCAAATTCTAAGCCTATAGTTCACAAACTTTCTCACACAACAGACTTTTCAATATTGATTAAAATTATCACCAGACTCTATTCAATATACAAATTTCTCCGTAAAAAATAATATTACAAATAATTACATCTATTGGTATTAGTACTAAATAAACGTCTATGTTAGTATGTATCAGGAGCAGGGGCGTCGAAAGACGGAGGAAGCCGGTACAAATTACCGGGGCCCGGACAGTCTGCAGGGCCCGGAAGGGGATTATTTTGCTTCTACACATCACTAACCTAATTCAATTGTTTCTGATTTTCTTGCATAATTTTTTTCTCCGTAATTGTAATATGTAATAATAATTGAAGTAATAGTGTTTATATGTCCCAGACCCGATTTGATTGCACACTTTGTTTATGTATTATTGGTAGCTTCCACATGGACAATGGGCACGTCCCAAGTTCTATCTACGCGCAGTTCTCTTATCTGTCATTAGGCCCGCAATTATCGTTTTCCGGGGAAGGATTATTATTTTCCTGGGGCCTGGGCTAAGATTTATTATATTACGGGGCCCAAACCTGCTATCGGCGCCCCTGATCAGAGGCAGCTTGTTCATAAGGGTTGCATAATTAAATGAATTTAGGCATTTATAACGTTTATAAATATCTTTGTTTTCTCTTATAGATAATTTACGTAATTATCAACTAAATACTATTATAATCACAACTCATAGCTTATTTATTAACTAGTTGCAATGTGGAATGAATTTTTCACCAATACATATGTACATCCAGATACTATTTATGTCCTTTTGATTTGCATTATTTTTTAACGTTATTTTTGAAAGTTAATTTTGCTTTGTAAACCAAGCCATAGATTTGAGTCAAATTCCGCATTCGCGTTTTTAGGACAGTCCGAAAGTTTCGCTTTATTAAAAAAAAAAAAAAAAATGTATGCTAGAGAACAATGAAGAGAACGATGCTATAGATAAAGCTAAAGGAGACACAAAAATGATATAATAAGGACAAAGATGAGACTTTACCGATCTAGTGGAAAGAGTAGCTGAACTGAAATGTATGATAGATAATCTCACATTCTGACTCACTGAAGACCGAAAAATGGGAAAAGAACAACCTCAGCGTCCACCGAAGCGATATCAGGCGCGTAGCTGGAAGCAGCTGGCACAGATGAACTAATAACATGGAGGAATTGAAAAAGAACGAGGATGACTATATCCAATCCTGGAATACGAATATGTAAATATGAAGAATAAGAAGAAAAACATCAATACACAGACTAGAAAATAAGGTTCACAATAAGACAGAACAATCACAATCGCAAAAGAGTCGTAGACAAAACTACTTCGCACCGGGCGCTAAATAGCATTATTGCGACAGTACTTAATATATAAAGACAACTATATACGAGGGTTCCCTTATATGTTTTTACAAACGACCACTAGATGGCAATATTGAAATGTGTCATTGCTATTTGATATTTGTTATTGTGAAATAAGTAGCATCTTATAAATTGACCGAGTAGTTTGTTGACAGTGAGTGATAAAAAAAACAAGTTTGTGAAAAAGGGATATTACTCGTGAAAGTTTTCGTTGGATGATTTTTTACGTTTTGGTAAAGGCCTAAATCAACAACAATGCATAGATTCGCTTCGTTCAACTTTTGGTAATGAAGCAACATCAAAAAAGATTGTTTACAATTGGTTTGCAGAATTTCGTCGTGGTAGTGCGTCCGTCAGTGATGAATCTCGTGAAGCTCGACCAAAATCGGTTGTGATTCATAAAAACATGGATGCTGTGCGCAAAATGATTGAAGAAGATCGGCATGTGACTTACCGTGAGATAGAGGCATCCTTTGGCATATCGCAGACTGCAATACATTCGATTTTGCATAAACATTTAGCTGTAAAAAAGATCTGTTCCCGACGGATTCCGGATAATTTAACCGAAGCTCCAAAAAAGGCTCGTGTTGATTGGTGTAAGAGAATGCTAAAGAAATCAACCTTGGCACTGCAAAATCCGTATACGACATCGTTACAGGTGACGAAACTTGGATTTATTCATATAGACCAGAAACTAAGCAAAAATCCACTGTTTGGGTCTTCCAAGATGAACCGAAATCCACAAAAGTTGTTCGTTCACGCAGCACTTCTACGAAAACGATTGCTTGTTTCTACAGTTGTACTGGGCATGTCGCAACCATTCCTTTAGATGATTAGAGAACAGTTAATGCTGAATCGTATACAACAATTTGTTTGCCAGAAGTCATCGACAAAATCAAGAAAAACAACCAAAAACGTCGCATCATTCTTCATCATGACAATACAAGCTTCCACACAGCACGTCAAACAATTGATTATTTCAAGGAAAAAACATCGAATTAATGTCTCATTGCCCGTATCCACCTGATTTATCCCCTAACGACTTCTTCTTGTTCCCCAATGTCAAACCAAAAATGCGTGGACAGCGATTTCAAAAAGCTGTTGAAGACTTCGAAACCCATGTTTTTGATATATCAAATTCAGAGTGGAAAAAATGTTTCAAAAATTGGTTTGAACGCATGCAAAAGTGTATAAATCTTAAAGGCGAATATTTTAAAAAGCAATGAAACAGTTTGATAAAAAAAAATTCTTTCTTAGTTTTTGTAAAAACCTAAAAGTAGCTCTCGTAACAATGAATATAATACATATAATTCACTGGATAAGATGAAAACGGTTTCAAAAATGGTTACAAAAATGGAAATACAAAAACCTCTTATCAATTCTTTGAAGATGGTGTTATGCAATTAATTTATAGGCAGAGTGAGAGTATAGAGTTAAGATCATATATAACATTAAGTCAGATATGGGATGATAGATGAAGATATTATATCGAAATTCTCAACACTTCCTGAACACTCCTAGTATTATTCTGATTTTTATTCAGTGTCTTTCTGCAGAGCCGGAACAAGGATATTAAGCGCCAGTAACAAGTGTCCAACTGTCTCTCTCTTTAAGTTTACAATCGTAGGATTAGTTGCCAGCAGCTCGCCATTCCTCCCTGACTTCTGCTTTTCTCTTCAGATTTCCATATTTCTGACAGTTAAACTGCTTCTTCAACTGACTCATATAGTTTAAGGGGGATCTTCCTGTAGGGTTTGTTCCTTCGACCATACCTTCCACAATTATTTTTATCAAACCCTCATGTCGCAAAATATGCCCCATCAAGTTATCTCGTCTTTTATTTATATTTTGAATCAGAAATCTTCTTGCTTCAGCTCTTTGAAACACCTCGCTGTTCGAGACTTTGTCAACCCATTTCACTTTTAATATGCGTCGATAACACCAGGTCTCGAAGGCTTCCAATCTTCTCTTCTCGGTAGTTGCTATTGTCCACATTTCACACCGATAGAGTGCTATGCTCCATACATATGTTTTTAGAAGCTTCTTCCTCAGTGTTATTGCGATGTTATTCGAGGTGAATAGTTTTCGTTTCTTGTTAAAAGCGAGCTTAGCCTGAGCTATTCTATTTGTGATGTCCCTCTTTGATCTGTTATCGTTAGTGATAACAGATCCTAGGTATCATTTCTTTTATACTAGCTAATGAACAAAAAAAAAGAAGGAACTTAAACGAAAAGAGCAAAAAGAGATTCAGACTAGCTGAAGAAGAAGAAAAAAAGAAAACAAGTTTTGCGTTTGTGTTTCGGACCTGTTTCACAGTATTTCTAAATTTCCTCTTTAATGTAATAAATACAAACATACACCTTTTACTCCTATAATCTCCCTTTAAGCATTAATTTTAAATAATTAATATTATAACCTTTATTAATTAATAATACACTCCACATGTTTAAAATTGAACCACTTACAAAAAGATTTCAGATTAACCTTAATTATTTGCCCACCTCCTTTCTTTGCTTAAAATTATTAAATATGTTGCTAGGAAACCTTCAATTCGGTTTTCAAAAATTATTTTCAGTTCCAAATTAAAACTGAATGCCTCCATTCAGAACGCAAATGTAATAATTTAACGAATAATTATTAAAGTACTTCGATTTGAATGATAATATGAACGCCTATAGCATCGGAAATTTGAAAAATATTTTAAAATGCATATTGACATTCAATATAATTATAGCACATTGAAATTTTGAAAAAAATGGTTCACGGATCAGTGTTAATTTTGGAATTAAACATTGACATATTGTTAATAAAGGGTGAAATTACTACCGACAAATCTACTAAATTTGATAATTTAATTTTGTTGTAGGTACCTTAATGTAAAATGAACTGTACAGAGTATTTTAAATTGATTAAAGATGCCACTTCGTACGAATTTTTCATGTGTTGCATTATGTCTATATAAATAAAATTGGAAGATATATCGGTTTCTTTAATTTAATTCTCATATTTCGTTTCTACACGTTTCGTCTGCCTTTTAGACCCGATCGTCAACCTTTTTTCGTCAACACTCCGGTGAAATTATTAGGAATATTTTTAGATCACATTTAAACATGAAGATAGTTTTCTGGAATGCCTAAAAAACAGTAACATTGAAAATATAGACAATGGCGCCGATACCAAACAAACATTCACTGTCTTTTTGAACACAATAATAAACTGTGTCCAATTTTTTTCATTTAGAAGCTCCACTAATTCGAACAAAAAAAATTAGTTGGTACACTGACGAACTTCGTCATATTAGAGAAACCTTATTTCTGTTTACAGTTATACAGATAGTAATAAAAGTCAGATAATATTAAAAATTTAATTAAAAAAACTAGGTTAATGTATGTAGAAGAAGTGATGTAAAATAGCAATAATACAGGTATACAGTTTGTATGTTACGAATAATACAAATAAATCTAAAGCTATGCGGAACATTATTAATTCTGAGCTGAATACAAATCGAACGAACTCGTTTAATTACGAAAATAATAAGAGCGATGACTTTAATAACTTTTTTGCCGAAATAGCCGAGAAATTCCTGTTGCACTATTCCGGTTCATACAAATGTACATTACTTAGAATTTTTTCAGATTTTTAGTTTAAACCATCTAGGCTACAGGTTGTGGAACAATTTTTTTTTGCACAATTTTGGCAAAAATGGAATCAAAATAATTTATTTTGCAAAAATAAAATTTTGATCGTTAGTCCACGTACTAAGGGCTTTCATTTGACACCATCTCAGAGTTTAAAAAAAAAAAAAAATCGATGAGCATATATTTGGTTATTGTTTTAGGGGGATATGTTTTTTAGATGTTTTAGTATTTTTCCTATGTGCAGGTCAAAGATTTGTATAAGCATGACAAATTTCAACTCTTTAGCTTTAGCCGTTTGGCTACAATTTTTACCGAACAGACAGACAGACAGACAAACAAACGACAAAATGACGGTATAAGAGTGTTTTGGTTATACTTACAAAACCCTAAAAAGGCCCTCACTTCTAAAATACAAGTGACGACCTAAAAAAACATGTCATGTCTATTTTTAAATAGATATATTTACCTAAAACGATGGTGAAAATTTTCTAGTGTGTTTGTAAGTTTTTATTATTATTTCCTTATTTCTTGGGGGGGGGGTCTCTCCCCTGGGTGCGCCATTGCTCCAATTTACTTAATATGCTATGCAAGCTCTCCCGATGTTTTAGCTATATTTAGACTTCAAAAGAAAAGGCATTCGAATTTTAGGTTCAGCTAAATACAGGGATCACTGTAAACCGCTATTTTTTAACTTACCAGCACTGTATACGCTTGAATGTCTACTCTATATAAAATCAAACATCAGGAGATTCTACTCTCATAAAGATCTGCTCGATCATTTAACACGACACTGGAACAATTGTGTTCTCCTAAGTGCCGTTTACTACGAACCCAATCAAACCTAGGTGTATAGGTCTTAAAACGTTTAATTCCCTGAACGAAGAAGTACGTGGCCTACCCACTCATCGTTCAAGTGATTAATTAAAAATCATTTATTGGCTGTATAAGGGGTACTGTCGATGAGGCTATGTCAAATTTGTTTGATATAAGAGTTCCTTAAGACAATAAGGGATATATAGGTATGCACTGTTTATGTAACACTGTATGTTTTGATGTTATTTATGTTTTGATGTTATTATCTATTGTTTATTTTACACATCATTGTACTTTTGATTGGACTTGGTGTAACGATTTGTATGTTGTAATTACCAATCAGTAAATTATGGGGTTTGTCAGGTCTTGAAATGCGTCCAGAATATATTATTATTATTATTATTATTGTTATTAAAGATTTTAAATATTATTAAAATTATTATTGGTATGAACTAGTGAAGAATTGAAAATATTATATTACGATAGCAGAATTCTTTGCCAAGCACATTTATTTCAATTAAGAAATTAGAAAACACAATTTAACAAGATTCGCCATCATTGGCCTAGGCCAGTGAATTAAAGATAATTTCCGGAAACAGCTGAATGGGGAGAGCTAGTACCAAGGTCGAAAAAAAAAACGTATTTTTGATTTTTTACAATTTATCAAATACCGTTTATTTGGCTATAATTGTGAAATTTTTTTTATTACTTCTTTATCATTAAAATAGAATAAAAATATCGTAAATAAAAATAATTTGTATTATCACTTCACTTAATTTATTGTACTAAATAAAGAATACGAGCTCAAACGAAGACACATTTGCACAGTATTGGGCGAAATATATCTGTTTCGGGTAATTCAAAAAATCTATATTAAAATGGTGTAAGATTATTTTGAAATGTTATTAACAATCGGGGATGTTTCTAGGGACAATTCTCCGTCGGGGCCACGACTTCTGATCCGGGGACTGGGGTCCAATTCTTGAACTCATTTTCGAGTAGTCACTTTTGTATGCGAACACACAAATGTGTAAAGTGGTATTCTTGAATGGTATTCGAAACTGGCTAAATATTTCCAGATGCGTTCAATCGGCAAGTGTAACCGTGCTGTATACGACGACTTTACAACCAATAACAAAGCATCACGAGATATATATATATATATATATATATATGTAAACAAATAAGGGATCTATTGTTTAAATAAAACTCAACTTGTTCACAGACTATTTTATTCTAAGTATTCACTCTTACAACGTAAGAAAACATCTGATCTCTCTATCAAATTCTACGTGTGTTTTATAAAAACCAATTAGAGTAACGAGCAGTCATCGTTATCGTTAATGAGTCGTCATCATTAGTGGGTCCAGATTAAGGATTGCATCTAGATAACATTTTATGGTGACGTAACAGGGCTTCGTGGAAAGCTAGATGCTAACATATATATATAAAAGGAGAGAAAAAATGAATATAGAAATAAATAAAATTTAAAAACTCTTATTACCTTACAACCAAATGATTCATTATCAGAGTTAATTTAAAATTTTAATTATTTAATAATTTACTTTTATTTAATAATTTTAAATTAGAATAGTTTTCTGTTGGGAGGTATTCTGTTTTAAGTGCAAAGGCCAATTTCCTTTATCAAAAATTTGTTGTAATTTCTGTATTCAAGATAAACTTCTTTTATATTGTGTTTTATATAAATTTTATAGTTTATAAAATAAGACATAGTTTTTAAATTTTTATTTTGCTATATACTAACCTATATAATCAAAATAACAAATACCATTAGAGTAAATAATTAAATATTTTATTTTATTTTATTTATTTATTATATATATTTTTCATTTTTATATATATATTTTTTTAGTAACCAAGTTAAATCTTCAATAGTTGTACAATAGCTATTACTTGTAACACCACTTGCTTGGAAAGCTTAAATATCTTTATAAATATCTATTAAATACATTTATTATAAAATCGAATAAATACATTTATTTTTTTCAAATACTCTTCTCTTGGTAAAAATATGATTTTTGGTTTACTTTTGGCCGGTATTATAAAGCAAAATAGTTTGTTACTAAATTATAGTTAAGAGTTAAACTAATTTAACCCATAGATTTCGGTATTATAAAAGTTGGTTTAAAAAAGTTCCCAACTAAATCTACAAACTAAACTAGTTGACAGAATTTCTGGGTACTAAATTATAGTTGGCAACTATATTTGTATTAAATTTAAATAGTAAGCATTTTGTTTACATTGAAATAACTTGTTTATATTATTTATACTAAAATATATATTTGATAATAATAACTGCAAAGTAATAATATTGTACATAAAAAAATACATATTAATAGATTTATATATATAATCAACACAAAATTTACATATTATGTCATCAGTATCATCTGTCAGTAGTGTATCATCTGTCAGTAGTGTTTCATCACCATCCGTAAGCAGTATTTCTGACAGTGATAATGATGAAAATTTAAGAAGACGTCAGCCAAGAGAATTTCTTGAAAGAAGAAACCCCTTTAATTATTATAACGAAGAACAATTTGAACACAGATTTTGGTTTAAAAAAGATACTGTTTTGTCAATTTTAGAATTAATTCATAATCAAATAAACCTTTAACAAACAGAAATATGTCAATATCAGCTTTGGATCAACTCTTGATCGCATTAAAATTTTATTCAAGTGGTTCTTTTCAAGTAAATATTGGGGATCATTTTAATATTAAAAAATCTACTGCTGGCAGAATAATACATAAGGTCAGGAGTGCATTAGCCTCATTAAGTGAGAATTTTATAAAAATGCCGAATTCCCAGAAGGAAATTAATCAAATTGCAGCGGATATTTTTCAAATAGCTGGATTTCCGAATGTTATTGGTGCAGTCGATGGGACTCATATAAGAATGCAGTCTCCTGGAGGAGATAATGCAGAAGTGTTCAGGAACCGAAAAGGCTGGTTTTCTCTTAATGTGCAAATGATCTGTGATGCAAAATTAAATATTATAGACGTTGTAGCTAGATGGCCAGGATCAACACACGACAGCAACATATTTGACAATTCATTAATAAGAGCAAGGTTTGAAAATAATGAATTTCAAGATAAGTATCTACTAGGGGACAGTGCTTACCCTTGTCGTAAATATTTGTTGACACCATTAGGTAACCCAGTATCTAGAGCTGAGAAAAAATATAACAGAAAACATATTACGACAAGGAACACAGTTGAAAGAATGTTTGGTGTATTAAAAAGAAGATTCCCATGCTTGTCATTAGGTTTAAGAGTCTCGGTAAAAAAGGTACCAGCAATAATTATAGCTGTATGTGTTATACATAATATAGCAAGAAAAGTAAATGATTTTAGCGACGATATTAACAACAGTGATGAGGAGGATGACAATAATGATCACAATGAAGTAAATGTTCAAAGCATTGCAAATAATGCTTCTGTTCGTACTGCAATTATTAATAGTGTATTTACATAAAAATAAAAATTAAATATCTAAACATGTGTTATAAATATTATTATTTTATATTATAACTGAAATTACACTGTCAAAGGAAAAATTGTATTTTACAAAATTTAAAATAGGTACATTAGTCACTATCAGAAGTTTCATCATAATTATATTCTTTTTTCAGTCTTAATTTAATTTCTATTAACTCTATTTTTTTTTTTTTTTTCAATTAACAACATATTATTTGTTATTGTTTCTCTTTCTTTTCTTATTTTTAGAATATCTAATTTTACATTTTCATTTTCTGATTTGTCACTTTTACATTTTGCTTTGAAATACGGCACACCAAATTTTAAAATTTTAGATGGCCCAGATCTAACGGATATTGGCGTATTTTTTAAATTACTGTGGAACGGTATAGGCACATCTTGTTCTGTAATATCTTCTAAGGTATCAGGACTGACAGAATCTTCTATTATTACTGGAATATCTCTTTTTAATAAAATATCCAGAGGCGCATTACTATCAAATGTATTTACAATTTCTACATTGTTATCTTCTACCACCGATAAACATTTTTCGCTCAACGCGCTACATATTTTTTTCACTACACCCCCTCCCGTCTTGTAAATCTCTACCTGAAAATTACAATATAAATCATCTGTGGTTGTATTTTATTTTTATTTAATTTATTACCTTCTCTTCAGCCTTATCTTTCTTTGCTTTTTTCTTTAACTTTTCGTACAATAATTTTAATTGGGAACTGCTTCTGTTGCCATTTTGTGCAATCGAATTAAACTCTACCGCAATTATGTTCCAATAATTTAGTTTTTCAATAACACTAACATTATCAGTTTTCTTGTTTTCCAATACATTTTTATATTGATGTACTATATCAATTAATTGCTCTTTTTCAATTTCTGTATAGTTTTTACCTCTATCCCGTTTTTTTTTTCCATTAGAAAATTCTTTTTCAATGTCAAAACTATAGGTACGCATCTACCGGTCAGTTGTATAACTAACGTTTGGTCGGTAAATCTTGACACTAAATTGTTTTAGTTGTGAACTAGTTACTTAGTTGGCTGTTCTGATTTATAATACCGAAATTAAATAACTTGTTATATTAGTTATCAACTAAATTTAGTTTGCAACTAGATAGTTGGTCCTTTGGTTAGGTTTTTATAATACCGGCCATTAGTTGCTTTAAGTAAATCTAAATGAATTAAATGTAGTAAATCTACCATTATTTTATAACAAATTATTTGTTTATATGTTTTATTAACTTTTTTCATATTCCATTAATTTTCTTGAATAAAAGTCACTTTTGTTAATAAAATAGCCTTTCTTAAATGAAACGTTAAAATATTACGCACACGAAATATAGTTTCTACAAGCTACGAACCACTCGATGTAAATGCGCATGAAAAATGCGTGTTCGACCGTTGAGGAATGCCGATAGGAGAACCGCATACGAACAATAGAGAGTTGCGTACAGGAATGATTTCAAGAATTAGACCCCTGGTCCCGCCAAACAGGGACGTATGAACATCCTAATCTAAAGTAAAATATACGTGACGTTGTTACTGAAATTAGTGTTAAAATATGACCTTGTTTGGACCAGTGGCGCACCCAGCGGGGGGGGGGGCTTATGAAGGAAGTAAATAAAAATAAAAACACACAATCTGAGATGAGGACCTTTTTTTTAGGTCGTCACTTGTATTTTAGAAGTGAGGACCTTTTTCTTTTATGTCATCAGTTTGTATTTCCAAAGCAGGGACCTTTTTTTTAGATCATATCTTGAACTTTAGAAGTGTTAAATAATTTTGTCTTCCGCCCCCCCCCAACAAAAATTCCTGGGTGCGCCACTGGTTTGGACACAATTTCTACCGTACACATAGACAGACAGACACTTGGGTGATATTATAAGGCAGTGGTTCTCAACCAGGGTGCCGCGAATTCTGTAAAACAAATATGGGGAGATTAGGATAGGATGCCTTAAATTATTCATATTTAATATTAGGATGCCGCTACCTAAAAATGGGTGAGTACCACTCGTATAACAATTTCTTGGTTCTAACATAATTCTTAAAACAAAGCCCACGTATAAAGTATATAAAATCCGAGGGGATTTACTTGCTAATTACATTGAAAACAAACCCATTTTAAGCCTAATAAAAAGTTTACAAAATACAATATTTTGATTCTTTCGGAGCGTGAGAAAAAATATTTTCTCCACGATCACTATAGAATTTACCAATTCTAAAATCAATTTTGACTACAGAAAGTTAATATTCTAACACAAGAGTTGGAATTTTATTCTAAAGCACTTATCTTCTTATTCATTTTGCTTGTATTTCATTCCATTACTTGTTATTGAATAACTATTCTATGCTTGTTGTCCTTTGTTTTTGTAGGGTTAAATTAAAATATATGCGATGTTTACATTAAATAAATATTACATAACTTCCTAAAAAGTACTAAAATAGAGGCCGATGTGCGGCAAATTAAATTAAAATTAAACAAATAATAAATAAAAAAAAAAGTTTAGTTAATTGATTAATTTGTTATGTAATATAAATTATTTGTTAAGATAAAACGTTTGTTAAAATAATTATTTAATTTTTTTTTCTTTCTGGTGGTCGTGGAGAAAGTAGGGTCTGTGACTCGGTTGGAAAAGAAAATTCGATGCGAGTGGAAGATTCAGAGCGCGAGCCGCAGGCGAGCGTGTATTCCAATATAACAGAAAAAGACAAAACAACAGACTTACGGGATACGAGTTGCCCAAATACGTTATAGAAGGTTATCATAGAATTATGTGATGGTAAACGGGGATGAGTAAATTGTCTTATTAGTTTATTATTCCTATTAATCTAACATCTGCAGAATTCTCGACGAGTAAACAAGACTTTGTATGTGTAGGTAGAAAAAAAGCAACAAATAAGAAATATTTCAAAATCAAAATCTAATTTATTATAAACTCTAATTTTAAAATAAAAATAAAATTTAAAACTTTGTGTATTCCATCAATATAATATATTATATTAAAATATGATATTATATAAAGTTTTAAAGAGCCAATATAATGGCGGTTGGAAAGACTTGTTACGAAACGAAGAAAGGGTTCGTATCTAGTGACACTGTTTGTCAATAAAGAGGGCACGCGGTGCTAGCTAGAACGCTAGATCTGTATTGATAGTGACTACGTGAACAGAAATCATATGAGAATTTATCAAAATCTTGTTACACCATTGTTATGTCGCCAAAAATAAATCACAGTTAACACAATGGATATTTATATTACATCTCTTATAATTCATGAATGACAAATATATTATTACACTAGCAGTATATCCACTGCTTCGATACCAGAAAAAAAGTAGTCGTAGCCGGTTTAGAGCAGATCAATGTCAGAATCTGTTCAAGTCTAGCTTGGTGCGAACTGTTTTAGTGAGGTCCAAGTATATGTTCTTGTTTTAATCTGTTGTATTATTATGTGCTTCTTATCAGTGAGGTTATAGATAACATGGATAAAGGCCAAAAAGTAGTAGCGACTTGTTGTGACCTGTTTAAGGCATTTGACATTATTTCACATACAATTCTTTTTATAAAGCTTGCATATTATGGTATTAGAGGAAATACACTGATGCTAATTCAGAGTTACTTGAGAGACAGGAAACAGATAGTAATGTTTGATGATAAAATTTCAGATACTGAAACAATAAATATAGGAGTTCCCCAAGGATCGGTGATCGGGAGTCTTTTATTTATAATATATGTGAATGATCCGCCACAAAATGTAGATACTAAAACTATACTATATGCAGACGATACTACGTTTTTCAATATCATTTGTCCGTACTCTGATGTAAGGGATATTATTCAGAAAACAGAACAAGAAGCTTTATCATGGTTTTCAGTCAATCAGCTAATATTAAATGAGAATAAAACTCAACATATATTATTCAATACAAACCGAATTGTTGGTGACAACTTTCTGTACAACACGAAAGTATAAAATTTCTAGGTTTCACAATCGACTCACAGCTAATATGGTCAGACCATATTAATAATGTAGCAAATAGGCTAAGATCATATAATTATATGGCAATGCTATAGCGCTATGGGGTAAATGCTACTGACTGTACAAAAAAATTTAAACTACAAAAAATTGTTATATGTACGTACGATCGCTAAGGTACCTGCGAGAACGTCGTGCAAAAATCTATTTACACTCAATATTCCTACTGTAACAAGTTTGTACATATTTAATTGTATAATGTATGTTAAAGAAAATATTGAGACCTTTGTAACGAATTGTAAAATTCATGAATATAATACAAGGACAAAAATTAATTTAAGAATTAAACCTACCAAATTTGTTTTCACTGACAAGTCAATACATATAATAGGTCCAAAAATGTACAACAAACTGCCAGTGAAGTTAAGAGAAATGAATATAATTAATTTTAAAAATGAACTAAAAAGAAAAAACATGTTGAAGAAGCCCAGTGGCGCAGCCAGGATTTTGTCTTGGGGAGGACCGAATCAAAAATACAAATAAACTAATATGTAGACACTTTTAAAATTTATTGTATTATAATTGGACTCTTGGGCTTTTTTCTGTCGGAATTAGGCACTGAAATGATTTCTAAATTTGTTTATGTTTAATAAATCTCATATTCAATTCTGAGTTAACATAGTTCAAGAATGTTATTCTTGGTTGGGTAATATTTGATTTATAATTAAAAATGTTAATAATTATAGTTTTTGGTTTTTCATTAATGATTTTTAATTCATTGTCTGAATTTATAGGAATATTGCTAAGCACCGATTGAACATTTTTTACTTGTTGAATGGCCATACTTAGGATTTAAGTTTTCGGATTGCAAATATTTACATTATTGGATATGTAAAGCCATATACTTTTTCTATTGATAATAACGATATCAGGAAATTTGGTTTCTGTATTCTAGACATTAAAATATCTGCTAAAGAAGATGTCGTAATTTCTCTCCATGTGGCAATTTCTTCCAGTGCATGAAAGACTAGTTGTGCCATAACGATGTTCAAGTAGTGTCTTTCCACCCATCATGTTGGGCACAATTGTTTAAGTTTCTGGCGTTTTGTTTTAGGAGCGAATTAATTACTTTTTTCGGACAATACTGTATTTCGTTTTGCTGTTTCAAAAAAACGCATACATTTTTTCAGCTGTTCCAAAACAATTATTGACATCACTTATTCTCGAAGACTTAGACAGTGCTAGAATTAGGGAATGAGCTACACAATGTAAATAGCAGTAGGGTATCTTTGTCTGACCTAATCCTGAACTCTTTCTACTTCACCAGTATTAACTGGATGATTAACTGGATGTTTAACGATACAGCTCCAGCTCCATCGTATCCTTGTCCTCTTAGATACTTATTGACAACGAGTAAAAATCGGTGAGAAATTAACCTCGAGCAGTACATTTGCAATGTTTACCTTTTAACTTGAAAAATTAACCCTGTCTGGCCTGCCTTGGTGTAAGCAGATCCTTTTACCTAATTTTGCGTATATATTTAATTCCGCAAGCATCTACATGACACATAAAGCACATGAAATCGTAATTCCGCTGGACCTGGGAGGGGCCGAGCCCCCCCCCCCCCACCCCTCTTAGCTGCGCCACTGAAGAAGCCATACTACAACGTTAATGAATTCATGAACATGAATTTCGATGCATTGTAATTATTTCTATGCTATTTTGTAAATTCCTGTAATTGAATGTATTCCTGTAATGATGTTAACTGACGGAAGTTATGTACTTAATTTGTACCTTTCTCTGAAATAAAATTGATACTTATACTTACACTTATACTTATACTTATACTTATACATAATTTAAGCAAGGTTTTCTTCGTAAACAACATTGCCAGCAGCGCTGGTACTAGAACTTTTTGCCGCCACAGGCAAGATTGGTTATGCCACCTCAGTGATAAATTATATGCAATAGTAGCAATATGATACTACAGACTTCGGCCACTCCCTTAAATTTGCCGCTACATGCGGGAGCCTGTTCCGCCTATGCGTAACGCTAGCGCTGATTGCCAGTACAGTAAATTGGTGACAACTCGTGAAAGTGTTCCGCTGTACTAATTCGAAAAAATGCCACAAAGAGTTGCCCATGTGAGAAGCACTCATCGATCAATATATTTTGTAGCGACATTAAACCCGTATGTATATCTTTTATAAGGTAGCCGCCGTAAAAATTTTGATGTACTACATGCATGATTTTTTCGACCTTCGAATCGGTCCCATTTACGCTTTGCTGGAATACTTTCTAGAAGTCTTTTTCAAAGAACACCTCAAGCACTGTCTACGATTCTCTTTGAATTACTCCAGAGATTACTGGCAATGAGAGCTTGGTTTATCTGGTAGGAAGTTGTACGGGTTTATGGCTATGACCCAGAAACAACAGTCATCACAGTGGAATAGACCAGCTTCATCAAGGACTAAAAAATGCAAACATGTGAAAAACAATGTGTAGAGAATGATGACTGTTTTCTTTGATGGCAAAGAAATCTTGCACAAATAATTCAAGCTAGCGAGTCACACCGCCAATTCACAGTTCCACTGCGATACTTGAAGGTGCCTTCGTGAAGATGTTAAACGAAAAAGAGCCAAAATTAGGAAAAACTGTGTCCTTCATCAAGCCAACCCGTTCGTCCGATATACGTTCCATGCACAGCAGTTCTTAATCAAGAATTCGATGATCGTTTTCCACCTTATTCATTTAGCAATTGAGATAACACTGAAATCGGTGCATAAATACGCAAAGGAACTCTTTATAATGTGACAGTGTCCGATAACCGATATCGTAAAAATGTCCAATACGCTGGTGAAAACTGCACTGCTACGCCGGGCTTCTCCCCCTACGTTGACAAAACTCGTTTTAATAAAATAAGGCATTTTGCCGCACTTGTCGATTATAAAACTCGTCGCTCCAATACTCGTTTTTTGCCTGTCACGTGGTTATCGAAGTGACGTACATCGGGCGCGCCCGCGGTACATCCACAAAACGTCAGCAAAAATTATTATTATTATTATCATAAGCTTATAACAAACAGGAAGTTCTGAGCAATTTAACGTTGAAATAATTTTTCAAATTGGTGGCACCCCGGTTGAGAAACACTGATAACACTCGTGAAGTTCTAATCTATACATACAATTTTCAAAGGATTATCCAAATCGGTTAATTAATTTAAAAATAATATTTTATTTCACAATAAAGAATACATGCATTCTGAATAAAATAGAGAAAAATTAATAAAATAGTTAAATATTATTGCATAGGATTCACTATTAATTATGTCACTTGGAAATTTAGAAAAACCTTTGAGTAACACTGATAGATGTAAAATTTGCCGATTTTCGTTGTAATAATATATTCGTTGTAGTAATTTTTTACGTTATTAAATTATAGTCGCTTATAATTATTAATATATTATAGTCGTTTATTTAATCACTAAAATTTCACCTATGTTTGTTATAATTCAGTGATGCGCAGGAATTGCTTCCTAAAATTGAATGTCGGTAGTTGTTTCGTTGTTCGAGAGAGGCGCTGATGAATACTTTTATCATAATTTTTAAGTTTTTTTTTTAAATACGTCTTAAAATTTGCATTTTTACTGCAAAAAAAAAAAAAAACAGCGGAAGACAGTCATGATGATAAAAAACACTTTCATCCTATAATAATCACTTATATAAAGAAATAATATATTAAAATGACATCTGGGTATATAATACTGCAAGATTTAACACCAATAAAATTACGCAATTACTAAATATCGAATATTATTCTGTCTTATCTATCCTCCTAATACATTGTATTTTATACTTTCGTTAATATAGTTAGTAAAATAGTTAATAACATACAGTTTCCAGAATTAAAATAACAAAAATGCTTAACAGATCTATCCTCACACTGAAAACTAATTTGAACGTATCTACAGATAGGTTTAACATTTAAAACGTTCGAACCACCCTTAAAATATATTTTGATAACTCAAAACTGATTTTTACTTTCTCAATTCTTACTTTCTTTTCCGTTTAATAACATTTTTAACTGAAAGCAATTTTATGGTCAGCAAAAATTTTCAAAATGTATGAAAATGTGTTAAAACTTTGAAAAACTTCATTATCTTTATCAACTCTTATGTATTTTTTACACATTTCATCAATTTTATTAATAAAATACCTTCAACTGTAGGTTTTTCAATTCAGTTTTGGTCTGAAATTGTCTTCTGAATAGTAAAAAAAAATAGAAATATGAATAAACATCTTTTATCGTCTGATAAAACCTGTCCGTGCTGACCAGTGGTGACTTTAATTCGACACGGATTCGAGGAAAAAATGCATGATTTTTATCAATAAAAATTAGTCAGTACCCCCTGTCGAAATAAAATTAAATTTTAGAGAACTAGCTTTTACAGAGTTGCAAATTAAAAAAAAAAAAATTAAATCAAAATGAACGTAAAAATTTTAGTTCTCCCAAGTTCCATAATACAAAAGTACTAAGTTAAGTTTTTTACTGATGTGGTAATTGTGGAAACATAGACAAAAATTGACAGCCGAAAGGTGTCAAAATTTTCTTGTAAGGTGTCAAAGATGTCTTGCTCTTAGGTCCTGTACTAATGGTACATATTGTACGAAAGTGCTAATATAAATGACAGATTTTACAATTGATGCACATGCTATGTAATACTAAATGTGAACGATATAATACTGTGCACATTGCTTGCGCAGATCTTTTGTTACAGCTATTGCAGCTTTAAAACATATTTTAGTGCCGGAAGATAAATTCATTAAATGTGTTCTTTGTTCTTTGGAGATCTTCAACAAGGACTAAAACAGTGGGAAGTAGGGTTCTGCTTAATTTTACTTGTTGTACCAGTGCGATTGATAACAGATCAAGGTGTAGTTTTCCTGAAATGGCAAATGTAATGATCTGAAGAGAAATAATACTAAATAATGTCAGAATGGACGAGCGTTTGTCTATTGACAGACAAATAGTACAAAGGTAACTAGTTAGATGATGATGATTAAAAGTGACGATGATTAGAGTGGTAAGACACATATTATTGCTTTGATTAAATGAGAAGGCACGTCGTGTGTGGGATAATAAGGCACTGAGTATGAAGCAGCGACAGTCACTGAGCTTGTTGGGTACTGTAGACAACTTGTAATGAATTAAACTGATAGATAGTTGAGTTGAGAATTTATAGTTTGTAGTGTACCGCAAGACACACTGTACAATGCTGATATGGCACGTGTTAGCCATAATGAGTTGTTTGACTTTGGATGGTCAGGGACCTCAAGGAGTTCAGGGGAACTCTGGATGGTCAGGGACCTCAAGGAGTTGTGGTTGTTTTGTTTCACTCTGGATGGTCAGGGACCCCAAGGAGTTGTGTTTGTTTTGTTCGACGCTGAATGTTCATGGACCTCAAGGAGTTCAGTGAAACTCTGGATGGTCAGGAACCTCAAGGAGACGGGCAAAACTAACATTATGTTTTGTTTTCCTCTGTTTTATTTTGCAGTTATCAAATTCTGAAGATGCCGCGAGGACGTGGCAGAAGCAGGAGGGCCGTGTTAGAATAGCAAGTTGTATTATTTTTCAGTTAAATTTAGATGATGCCGCGAAGACGCGGCAAGATCAGGACGGCCGTGTTAAGATCAAAACTAGTTTTTGAACGTCCTTTGTAATATGTTACGTCAGTAACCATAACATAATGACATATATGTGACAGATTGTAAATAGACGTAGTAATAAATGCTTTTGTGTGTTTTAATTGATATTTTTACATACGCTAGAAAGCTTATATCATATATATAGATACATAATATTGAAGAAGCCCACACAAAGATATTCTTAAAGGAATACTTTTATGATCAACTCCGCTTGCTGTAGGCGGAGTAGCCTATAATTTTCAATTTTTCATCATAAATACATAACCCTAATTCGTTCATAAATTAAAAGATACATATTTATCAGTGATGGTAACTTTATCCCTGCCATTCAATACCACCTACAATATCACATTTTTCTGTGGCGTACAAAATCACGTATAATTAAAAAATATGAAGTCGAATTTGATATTTACCCACTTATTATTATTAACATTAACCGTCATCTTGTTTTTCGTTATCATCAATTTATATTTATAACGCTTGGGTTTTATATTATACAATTTTATGCACACAAAACGTTATATTTGAAATAATAATGTACAAAAATTATTAAATTATATCTGATATTATTTTCTATTTTTCGTTGCCCAGGAAGCGGCTGTATGTCGTTGCCTAGGAAGTTACAACTACCTGTTACATGTTTCAATTTAATATCATACATATATTAGTTTTTCTCCCAACTGAAGCATAGGACCTCAGTAAATTATTACCATCTAAGTCGATACGAGCCAGAATTAATCCCACTCCAAGTTTTCCAGCATCTTGTGTTTCTTTAGTAGTTCTTTTCTTCAGGTTATGGACCGATAGTAATCTTCCGACGCGCTTGCTGCATTCTGGGTTTCATTTTAGTGTAATCCTGGAAACTATATCCTCTTTGGACAGGTTGAGGCCTAGTTTACGCCATTTGCGTTTCCGTATTTCAACGTTCATCTCCGTCTGGTGTGTTTTCAACCAGAACTCGCTGTTGTTTCAAACATCAGGCGTTACCTGATGTATTGAACGCGCCCCAGGAATCCATTAACCAAAAATTTGAATTTTAGAGGAGATTGATTGGTAATTTGCCAGGTTTCGCACTGACTTCACATTGATGTTATAAATTCGTAATTTGATATTGATGGATAGCTGGTTATTGTTTCATACATTGTCAAGCTAGTTGAATGCATTCGGGGCTTTGCGAATTCTCTAAAGAACATCATTTTGTTTGCTGAATTGTATGGTAAATTTATTTTGATTACTTGATTCCCTACTTGTATCTTTTGTTTTATCGATGTTAAGCTTGAAACCTACCAGCGAAGCCTGTGAGACCAGTTTATTATATTTGTTTCTCATGTCCTCGTAGATGTAGGTGAGTAGGCAGGTATCGTATACTTAATCTATGTTTTTGAGACGTCTTGTGCAGCTAATGAATATATCAAAACAAATCTTTGAAGCGTATGGAAAAGTTCAGTAACATTGGAAGCATTCACAAGTAATTTTTTAGAGTTCCCAAACACTCGAGAAGAGGAGAACAGAAATTCACTCCCAAACACTTGAAGTAAGGGGAGCAGAATTTTTCCATATAATAAACTCGGTGCCCTATATAACTGTGCGTACCAAATTGAGCTGAGAGTTGTGTTTGGAGTCTTTGGTTGCATATTTTGCAATTTGGTGGTTTGGTGTAGCACCACTGTCTGCTCATTTAATGTAATTGTTCAGTGGTTTGATATACAATTTTGTGTACTGTTCACTCTTTATCCTTGTGCGTACCATTGATCTTGGGGGGGGGGCAGTACTCCGAATTGTATGATAGTCCACCGTTCAGTTATCTTTTTGTACAGTTCACGCTGTTTGGTCTTAAATTATTATCCTTATTTGGTATTTTTGACTTATTATAATTGAATTTTATTGTTACAATATGTTGCTCAGCGGTTAGTGCTTCATTCTCTAGGTTTACACGTACCAGACCCTGGGTACTGTTGAACTACGTGTCGTCATATTATTGTACTTACTTATTGTAATTTATATTTTAAATTTTGGATATTTTCTGTATTCCTCAGTTGGTTGACTAGATTTGGTTTTATATTAGTATTTAAATTTCACATGACGATTCCGTTTAAATTGTTGAACTATTCCTATTTTCCAATCTTTGAACATTGTTAATTTTCTAATAAGTGTACTTGTCAGTCCTTACACCCGCCCTACTATTGTTGATGGATGATGTTTGATTATGTTAGTTTAACGTAACGTTAGATTAGGTAATAGTATAACATATCATTGTATAATTTAATACTACTATTGTTATTGTTATTGTTTATAGCACCTGAAGAAGCTAACAATGGTTTAGCGAACCGTTGTGTTTCTAAAATATACGTATTATCCAAAAAGTTGAGTGATTCTTTTTCTTTCCATCTAATTATTTGGATGTTAAACAATTTTCTATTATAACTCAGTACCTGGGTGTTTTGTTCCTTGAATTCGAGTATGTTAACCGCAGTTGAACCCATGCACTACTATGGAGTTAAAGCAAAATATAAATAAAAAATTCAAGAAATTAATGTCGTTTTATTACAAGTTACAAAAATGTATTGCAGAGGAATCAACTTAAATAATGTAATTTTGTAAGATTAGGGATACCTACTAATATACTGCATGGCATCGGAACTAGGGTGAAGTGAGCAAGGCACTCTCTTCAGATGAACAACTAGGAAATGATGTCAAACTATCTACGAAAAGTAATAAATTAAATAAAAACTATCTGATGTTACCACCACATAACTGACCTCCATTTTTGCATAAATTAACATATAATACAAGTGTTGAGATACTCAGACATACACATACTCCGCCAAAACAGTTCCGATGCATTATAGCCTCAGGTGAAGAAATATCTAGCCACGGCTCTGTCGTTACATTCCATTGCCTCACCCTGTACTAGAAGTGCTAGTCGCTATTATTAATTTACACTCTATATAATTTTTCTTCTTCTTTAAGTGCGTTGCCTTCCACGGATATCATTAATTTGGCTACGTAGATGATAGCTACGTAGTAGTAACTGCATACCCCTACCTCAAGTTTTTGAGCTAACCAAAAAGTTCTTCTTTTCTCAGGTTCTCGAGTCCCGCTCCCGTTCATGTTCTGCAATAGGTTGTATGAAAGTAAATAAAAAGTAAAGGCAGTTTCTTTTGTATAGACCAGTTTATACTTAATTGAATCATGATTTTTTTTTTTTTTTTGTAGCGCTCCACAAGTTTCTGATTTCATCATAAGAGAAAGTTTTCGGTTGCTCTTGAAGCGAATGATACACCTATTTTTTACCTCTTCATCACCACTAAACTTTTGCCTTTTATTGGCCCAAAGACGTGATAATCGCTAGACGAGAGGACAGGACTGTAGCTAATATATTATTTTTTGGGTGTCTTCCGTAGCTCCTAAAATATTCAAACAATTGAAAAACAAAAATTCATTACTTAAAAAGTCGATAATGCATAAGAGAGATATTGCAAAATTTTATTTTTAGCGTGCTCACCGTAAATTCTCAAATATTCGTCCAAATGAAAAAAAAAAAATCATCGAACAAAAAACAAAAAATGTTTTTCTATATTATCACCATTGACGCAACAACCCAGGGTAAGCCTTGGCCTCCTATTTCCAGGTTTCGTGACCATATTTTTAATCAGCTTACATTCTGGAGTAATATGTTCAGTATTATGTTCATTTTTTATTGAACACAGAAAGACACCTACATTGTATAGCCGATTGCGAACGGCTAAGCAGAGCCCGTAATTGTATAAATATTTTTTTACACAAATTAAATTTTAATATTATTTGTTTTATTGCCAGTAAATAAGGGAGATATTTCAAAACTTAATTTTAGGCTTTCCTCCTTTAATTCTTCACCCAAACGAAAAAAGCATAAAACGAAAATATCTATTATATTAGGCTTACCATACGTCCCGGTTTGACCGGGACTGTCCCGGTTGGCTATGGAAAATAAAAGTAATGTCATCAGCAAACTATAGAATTAATTTTCGGTTGCTCTTGAAGCGAATAATACACGTATTTATTACCTCTTCATAACTACTAAACTTTTGCCTTTCATTGGCCCAAAGACGTGATAATCGCTAGACGAGAGGACAGGACTGTAGCTAATATATTATTTTTTAGTTTACTGATATGGTGCATAGTTTATTAACACTCTTTGATGTATAGTGTAAAATACTTTTTATTAATATATATGTATGTTAAATTATTAAATTTTACCATGAAAAATGTTCGCAAATTAATTAAATTCAGTTCAAAAAGATAAATAAAAGATCTGCAAATTAACGAATAAAAATGATCATCAAGAAACTATTGATTTTGATGTGATTATAGAAAAAAATATTGTCCTCGATATTTAGCATCCTGTTGTCTTCTTACACTTATTAAATATCTACAAAACCCTGAAATATGTGAAAGTTAACACTTCACATCAGTTATTTATTTATTTATTTTTCATTAGAGATCAGTTCTCAGAGATCAATTGCCAAAGATCAATTCGTGTCAATAACATCTGCACCGAAAAACTCTAAATCGGCTACTCGTGGTTCCCTTTCGGGGTTCCACAAAGCTTGATCCTTGGACCTGTGTTATTTCTGCTATTTGTGAATGATTTACCTCAGCATCTATCTAATGGAGTACTTTGCCAATATGCCGATGACACTAACCTCTTGATTCACTGTCCTAATCCACAAGACCTTCATACGCGAGCTAATGACCAATGTTGCTATCTATGGTGCATAGAAAATAAACTTCTCTTGAACAAAACCAAAACAACCTTCATAAATTTTCACAGTTTTCAAAATACGTAAATTAGTAGCCCATTAATACGAGTTCCAAACTCATATTCTCTCCAGCAATCCCAACAACTCACATTTCTAGGACTTATAATCCATCAAAATCTACATTGATCTCCACACATTGATTATATCAGTACTAAGCTATCAAGATCATGTTATATGCTAAAGAGGCTCAAGTACTTTATTTCACCTTCATTATTAAGATTGTTTTTTCAGTTTATTTTGCGAAATTTCATAAAATTATAAATTATGCTATTATTTTCTGGGGAGCATCAAAAGAAGCTCATAAAATTGTCTTGCAGCAAAAAAAAGCTATTCGAATATTAATATTTCATCCATATAGAACTTCCTCTAGATACTTATTTAAAGATCTGAAAATATTAGCAGTTCCCTCACTAATTATATTAGAATGCGTATTATTTGTCAGAAAGCATTATAGTAACTTGAATATAAATAGTGATTATCATAATCTCAATACAAGGAGTAAATCTAGCTTTAATATTGAAAGGCACCATACTACTTTGTACGAGCACAGTCCTCGTTTTATAGCTGCAAGATTGTATAATAAGGTTCCTGATAGCATAAAAAGTATAACCAATGTGAAAATATTCAAAAACAAGTTTAAGAAATATCTACTAGAACATACATTCTATTCAATCTCTGAATATTTAAGTTATAAAGGTGACTAGTGTTTAATATTGCATTCTGTTAAATTGTAGAATATCTACGTATGTATACAGTATATTGAATTAACCCCTGTATTTCTAATGATCACTAACAGGCTCAATAAAATATTATGTGATTTGTTAGGTCTTAACAAGCGTCCATTAATCTCAAACTTCAGCAACCTTTTGAGCCGCGTCATACTAGAGACTAGTGGAGCTAAATACACACGACTGCATCCCAAACCCTGGCAATATGCAGACGCGGAAATTACGCCAGAAAAAATATTATTATTATTATTATTATCATCATTATATTTATATTAATATTTATATTATTATTATTATTATGGGGTTTGTCAGGTCTTGACAAGCGTCCACTAATCTCAAACTTAAGCAACCTTTTGAGCATACTCCTATATATGCAGACACGTGCAGGACACGTTTAAAAAGATTTCTTTGTAAAGGAGAAAATTCCGTAAAACACCTAGACATGGAACATTCAATAGAATGCAGTGGAATTTACTAATTAAATTTTATTGAGCATAAACGTCAAAGATATTTTTCTTTTACAATATTTATACAAATTCAATAATTCAATTACACATTGGTTACTATAGTTTTTATAATTTCAAATATATTTACTATGTAGTTGGCGTCTTCCAACACCCCCACTCGACAACTACATTGTAGTATTTAAGCAAGTGTCAACATTCTTATAAATTTTTCAAATTTAAATTTCGATAGAGATTTTGTCATGATATCAGCAACCATGTTCTCAGTTTCACAATATTCAAAAACAATTAAACCGTGCTCAGTTAAATCACGGAGATAATGGTAGCGAACATCAATGTGTTTCGTCCTAACATTAATCTTCTCACTCTGCACTAGCTTTATACACCCTTGGTTGTCTCCCATATCTTACAAAAGTTGACGTAACCACATCACTTCCTGACTAGCATGAGAGGCTGAGATATATTCTGCCTCAGTGGATGATAAAGCTACAGACACCTGTTTCTTACTGATCCAAGAAATTAAAATTTCCCCTAATTAAATACATAGCCACTTACAGATTTCCGGTCTTCTCTATCACTAGCCCAGTCTGCATCCATGTAACATTCGAGCTTCAGGTTCTTACTAGGTGATATCTTTAATTTAAGATCCTTTGTTGACTTCAAGTATCGTAAAATTCTTTTTATAGCATCCCAGTCTCTTTGGCGTGGCTTACTTACGTGCTTGCTTAGGATACCTATTGCAACAGCTATATCTGGATGAGTGGTTGTCGCTAAATACAGTAGCTCCCCCACTGTTTGTCTATACAGGTGGTTATCCGGTAGAAGATCCTGTTCTCCTTCCAATTTAAGGTAATCAGCTTCCATAGGTACATATACTCCCTTTGCTCCTTTCATCCCATATCGATCAAGAATTTCGGATATTTTCGTGCTTTGAGATAGAAGAAAACTTCCGTCTCTTTCTCTGTTGACCTGTATGCCGAGGTAAAAAATCCTAGATCTTTTGTTTCAATATTTTCATTTAGTATTTTGGCAACATTAAAATTATGTCATCGTTTTCATGTGCGATGAGTAAATCATCCACGTACAAGAGAATGTATAACCATTTGCCACTTTCATATTTAGTATATATACAAGGATCTGCCTTACCTTTTGTAAATCCTGCTTCCAGCAGAACTTTATTTATTTTCTGATTCCAAGCTCTTGCAGCCTGTTTAAGTCCATAAAGAGATCCTTTCAGTTTACACACAAGATGTTCTTCTCCATCTTTAATGAATCCTTTTGGCTGTGACATATATAAATCTTCATCAACTTTACCATTTAAGAAAGCTGTCTTAATGTCGTAATGTCTGACTTTTAGTTTTCTTGCGGCTGCAATGGTTAGTAAAGTCCGAAATGTACTTTGTCTTGCGACGGGAGGAAATGTTGAATAATAATCTTCACCATATTTCTGTGAATATTCTTTTGCAAGTAACCTCGCTTTATATTTTTGTACTTTACCTTCTGAATCATACTTGATTTTACCCAATTTCAACCAATTTTTGTTTTTCCCATTGGTAACTCTGTTAGTTCCCAAGTCTGCAGATTTCTTAATGAATTCATCTCTTCATTAGCAGCTTCGATCCATTTTTCTTTTTCTTCAGTAGGTAGCTTTTCCATTTGTCTCCATGAGTTTGGTTCCGTATTATGTACTATTTGTACACTATACGCTAATCGTTGTGGAGGAACTCCTATGTTTTCTCTTGTGGATCTTCTTAATTGGTTTTCTTGCTGTGGTATTTCTTTAGTAAGTTCTTGCATCTGCATATGTTGCACCTCTTTCTGTCTTTCTTGTATTTGTTCTTTTTCTTTCGATTCGATACTGATTTGTAAATCTGGTTCTGTTTCATTATTCTCTGTAATATCTTTAAATTTAGGTTTTATTACATCTTCGTCAATCACCACCGATCTACTGATAGTTACTTTGTTTGTTCCTGGATCAAGTATTCTATATCCTTTTTGTGTTTCACTATATCCAACCAAAAACCCTTTCTCTGCTCGAGAATCTCATTTTGTACGCTTTTCTTTCGGAATGTGGTAATAAACTTTACTTCCAAAAATTCTTATGTGATTTAAATTTGGTTTCTTTCCATTCCATAATTCATACGGCGTTTTTGTAGTGGCTTTAGAAGGCAATCTGTTTTGTATGTAACAAGCAGTCATAATTGCTTCTCCCCAATATGTATTTGGTAAATTGCTATCAAATAGCATGCTTCTTGCACTCTCACATAATGTGCGATTTTACCTCTCTGTTACCCCGTTCTGTTCAGGATTATAGGGAACAGTGGTCTGAAATTGTATGCCATTAGATTTAAGAATATTCTGCATTTCTCTGTTAGTGTATTCAGTGGCGTTATCACTTCGCAAAACTTTCGGTTTTCTGCCAAATTTATTATTAACAAATGCAATATATTCTGTAATCTTTTCTGAAACATCGTTTTTATTGTACAGCAAATAAATAACGGTGTATCTTGAAAAATCATCAATTAATGTAAGAAAATATTTCTTCTTACCTGGAGTTATTGTTGTCATGGGGCCAATTACGTCCGTATGTATCAAATCTAAAATTTGCTTCGAGTGTGAAGTGCTAACTTTAGGAAACGATTTCTTCGCCATCTTTCCTTTTATACAACTTACGCACTTCATTAGTTGGTTGCATTTCAAAATAGCTACTCCATCAGCTAACTTATCTTGGATCAGCTTCTTCACCGATTCATGATGTCTATGTTCCATGCGTCGGTGCCATACGTGGATACAGTCTCGGTGTTCATCTTGTCTAACTACATTCACAGACTCTTTGAAATTTAGCTGATACAAATCTCCTCTAATTCTGCCAGTAGCGTGTAGCCAGTCTTCTTCACTGAATGCAAGTTACTCTCTAGATCAGGCACATATAGCACATTTCTAATTAGTATACTTTTAGACTTGGTTGGGGATATCTCAAAATTTAAATAACCTTCCTCCACTCCTTCTGACAATGTATACTGACCATTAGCACACGCCACGTTTTCTTTCCTGTCCTCATTGATATGGGTGAAAAATTTCTTATTATTAGACATGTGACTCGTTGCTCCTGAATCTATACACCAAATATCTGAATGCAATTTGTATCCTTTTGCTGTAAAAACTGCTTCTAACTCTTCGTCAATTGTACCTTTGGCTTTTGGTTTATATCTGTCTTTTTCAAATTCTTTACATTTCGTTTTCCAGATAAAACAATCTTTCTTTACATGGCCCTTTTTCTTACAATAAAAACATTCACGTTTCTCACGCTTCACGTTGCTTATTCTTCTCGAATCTCCTATTTTTAAAGCTGATTCTTCTGAACTTGAACTTTCCTTTCTATTATACTCGTCAATTAATTTTCCTTTCACATACTCTAAAGTGAGTTCGTCATCTGGGCGAGTATCTAATGCAGTTACTAGTGCATCATATTTTTCGGGAAGACCACTCAATAGTAATGCAGCTACTTGGAAATCTGCAATTTCCTGTCCAATACTACGTACACGTTCGACCAGTTCTAATGTGCTTCTAATATAATCCTGCATTTATTTATCTTTGTCTAATTTTGACTGATACAATTTCCGTAATAAATATAGCTTATTACTTAAATTAGATCTTTCATGTACTTTTCTTAATTCTTCCCACATTTCATGTGCTGTACTGCATTTACAAACATGAATAATCTGATTATCTTCTAAGCTCAAGCATATAGTACTTTGTGCCTTTTGAGCTTTTTCGGTCCATCCCGGAGTAATATTTTCCGGTGTTCCCTTTTCAATGCACGACCACGTACCCTCTCTAATGAGAATCATTTTTACCTTAAATTTCCATGCCGGGTAGTTTTGATCGTTGAGTCTTGCCACTGAAAACTTTGTTAAATTTTATTCTGACATTTCTTTTCTTGCCTTCCTTAGTATTGGGAACTTTCACAAAAAGCTCTTATTTTCTTGGATGGCCCATAACCTAAAGGAGAAAACACCTAAACGTAAAACACCTAGACATGGAACATTCAATAAAATGCAGTGCAATTTACTAATTAAATTCTATTGAGCATAAACGTCAAAGATATTTTTCTTTTACAATATTTATACAAATTCAATAATTCAATTCCACATTGGTTACTATAGTTTTTATAATTTCAAATATATTTACTATGTAGTTGGCGTCTTCCAACACTTTGGCTAACGACTGTCACATATGATACCAATTTAATTCACAAATTGCCTTTGTTTTTGATTTACTCCCGTATTTGGGATTTCGCATGTTGTGGTCTAGATACTCGAGTTTCCTTTTCTTGATAGTAACCATAACTTCAGTCCCTTTTCCCATGTCGTAGTGAAGTACGTCGGTGTGTCGGATTTTATCTGTCCAGGAAATTCGATATTTCTCTGTAATTCTATAATTTTGTTTATATGGAATATATTGAGTATCATAACTTCAATATAGTTTATGAAATGCTAAGATTAAAACGGAATATGAAATTATAATATTGCAAGACATTGTTAAGATTATAATGTAGATCAAGGTTAGTTTTGTAGTTGGAGTTAAAATATTTTTAACAGTCTCTTGAGGTCTTGTTACCTTCTAGTAGTTAGTTTTTATTACATGCTTTCCTTGTAATACTGTTATAAACATGTGCACTTCTTCTGAGCACATTCTAACGCAAATTTTTAACCAAATACTTTCTACATACAAACAAACTTGTATAAATATAGTTTCAACTTTTATAAATGTAGTTAGATAAAAAAAAAAAAATAATAATAATAATACTAATACAGAAGAAAATAAGAAAAAGAGTGGGATACTAAAATAAATAGTATCCCAGATATTTCGAGGTCAATCATATGTTGTCTCGTTTTTCAAATTTTAAGTATAATTACCTTTTTTTAAAACTTCTCCTGCAAACCTGCAAAAAATAATAACTTTTAATACATAAACTACTTAACAGACGTAAATTAATTAAATAAAATCCTAATTAGTAAAAAATATGCTATTTTGACGTAATAACAATCAAAATTTTATCCAAAAATTATTGTCTCTTAATGTAAGGGTGGTAATTTATTAATAAAATTTCGTAAATAAATTCAGTACAATCATTCAATTAGAGTAAAATATTAAAAATGTATAATTAAAAATAATCTATTTCTTAGAAAGGGCATTCAAGATAAAGATAGACGTGTTTATTATTGTAACTTGAGACTTTTGTAAATATAACATGAAAAGGAAATAGTAAATTGTAATATTGAAAGACAACTCTATTAATAAATTAGATTAGAGGTGTTAGAACCATATGGGAAAATCTTTAATCTCTGTTTTAAAATAAATATTATAGATCGGGAGCTCATTTGTTTTACCTTTCTTTTGATAAAAGGGCAAGCATTATTAAATCAAAGAAAAACACAAAATTTTTGTGCAAGTAGAAATGCAATTTTCTATATGACCGGAAAGCGTGCAGGGGTTTAGTACCATCCTTTCTTTGTTGTCATAGGGTAAACATTCTCTCCTCCAAAAGGCATGCTGTATGAAATCGGAGACCATAAACTTTCATGAGCTCCCGGTCTATTAGTTGGTCACTTATCTGGGGAGATTATACAATTTAATTTATGGATAATAAAGGTTGTCTAGATTAACTGGGGTGTGAAATGATATTTAACAAATGGGTGATCTATGGTGAGTAAGCTATTCAGGGTAGTCGTGGTTGAAGGAGCTTAAACCATCATAACGTTAAGTCATGTTTTGGAGAGTCTAAAGAGTGAAGAAATTAAGTCGTGTTTTAAGAAGAGTGAGATTTTGTTACTCATGCGTTAGGAACATTTTGAGTTTTCTGTCGAGTCGAGTTATAGTAACAAGTAGTTCCGTATGAACGTTAGTGTAGTGTCCAGCTAAATAATAGATAGACAATATTTAGAAACATGTAGTGGTTAAATTAGTGTTTGGTGTAAAGTGTGTCTAGTATGTGCGAATGTGTGTTTTTCTGGATTTAGTCACCGTATAATTGTAAGTCTATGTAAATCATGTAAATACTAAACCATAATCGTAATTAAAGTAGGTTAGTTAAAATGTATTTGTGAACCACAACAGATTCAACATGGTGGCGAAAATAACCCACCAAGTACGATAACGATAATTTTTACGATAGAACAAAATAACTCAATACATATTTATATAATTGAGGTACAATTTGCCGTGACGTACGTGAATACCCGCCATTTGCTTAGATATTGTCTATAATTCATTCTATGACCCAAAAAGGTGATTTCCGAAATGTCTTATTAATTTTGTATGAAATGTATTTTGTATTATTCCTACATTTGACATTAAGATAGCGGCCGAAATGTGAAAATACACTACTTCGTGTTATTTTGTCCACTTCTGTATCGGTTTCGACTAATTACAACTTGTAAATTACAAAAATTAAACTAAAGAATGCACATGACTTGTTAATATTCGAGTTTTGCCGAAAATAAAATAAAAAATCTGAAATATCCGGTCGGTACAGCAGTAAATTATGAAATTTAAGTAAAAAGCTCCATGCATAGACGGAATGCATCTATCTGCTTAGCTTTGTCTGCAGCAGCTGGTCCCAAATGAAGCCGATTTCGAAATAATGCTCGAAAATGGAAATGTTATATTTACATCTAATTTGCTGAGTTGTATATTAATTTCGGGTAAATAGAAATCGTAGATTTCGAAAATGGAGTTAATCCAAAGATTTTCTGCATTTAAGATTGTATTGTACCCGACTTTTTTTTACCTGTACAATGGAACTCCAATAATCGTCCACGCCAATATTCGTCTTATTTGGTATTCGTCCTGTTTTTTATTGATATTTTTGTTTGATATTAGTCCGAAAAGTCAATATTCGTCCCACCTCCCACCACTGACGTGGCCGCCTATACGAAAACTATATACGAAAGCACTGTTTGAAAGATGTTTTAAAGTGTCGTCAAAGTCCGAAATTACATTGCGAATTTTATGGAAAAATCACTTTAATATCCTGCATTGTTTGAGGCTAACGAACAATAAATTCAGCGTGGAAGAAACTATGGACAGAATGTTTGTCAGGAAGAGACTTCGATGGTTTTAACAGCTTATTGTTGATCAAATTGTGGCTCTGGGCATATCCATAGGATTGGAGGTTGATAGTGCAGATGTAGAAGAATTGGTGGAGAATCATACAACGGATCTCACAATACAAGAGCTACTCGAGCTGCATAAAGAACAGGAAGCTGAAGCAACAAGAGAAATTTCATCAGATGAGGGACAAGCAGATGATGGGCCGGTTCCAAGTGCTGAAATTAAGGAATGGCTGCCCACTTGGGCAATAATGCAGGTTTTCATCGAGAAATGGCACCCAAACATCGCTGTAGTTAATGAGCGTATCAATTCATTTGTCGTATCATGTATTTAGACACTTTTAAAATCACTCGGAAAATTTAAAAAAACAGAGCAAAACAAACAAGAATGGATAACTCCTTTAAAAAAAAAACAGTGCTGAATTATAAGGACATCAATCACGAGAAGTGACATTACCTGATGTCATAATGGAAGGTGACTCCCCTTCCAAACAATAGCCTAACCCTTTCAAAATATTATAAGCTCTTAACAACAATCATTGTTTTTTTTTTTTTTTTCATCCAAAAGATAAATTTCTTTTTAAAATTAAAATGTATTTGCAATGATTTCCGTGATCGATTTTCGAGGGATTTTTTTTTGTTGTTAAAGAATAGATAGGCAAAATTCGGGGCTGACGACGGATTAAACCATTTTTAGTTAATTCTTGTGGGAAAATTTCGTTTGAAATTCGTCCTTTTTAATATTCGTCCTACCCTCAGGAACGGATTAATGACGAATATTGGAGTTCCACTGTATATACATCCAAAGGAATACTGTATAGCAGTTCTGACAAAATAATATGTATAGACATACATATGTCGAACAACAAAATACGTATGAAACCTTTCCCATCTGTAATTTACCTTATAACTTGCTGATTTTGTGAAATCTATGAATTAATGTCGCATGTTTTTCCCACCACATATGAATCATCTCAGTTTTCAACATGCTTGCGCGAGTGTTTTTAAATTTGTTTATAAAAATTATAAAGTTTTACGGCATTAAACGCTTCTTTAAGCGATAATTAAGAACAAAGTCTTAAACATTTATATTTTTAGGGAATTATTTTCACATAATTTAAAGCATTTTTCTTGATTTTAATTGTCTAAAAAAATCTAGTGTTACCTAGAGTGTTAAAATAGACCTGTTTTAAAACGCTGGTGTATTTATTTTTTAAATGGTTGCAGCCATTCTTTAGTTTTTTGGAACATACATACATGCGCACATACACACAAACGAACTTATTTATATGAAAAGGGGCAAAACAAAATCAACTTTATCACAGTCATCAAAACTTTGGGTATTAAAAAAAAAAACTTTATCGAGTTTAGTTTTATCACTACAATGATTTTATTTTGGTAAATGTACTGTTTATAGTAATACGATTAAGATTAAATAAGTCACCCACATCGAAAATTTAATAGTTTGTGAGATAATTTACTTTTTTGTCTGGATAAAGTAGGTTTTTCTAAGATTTGACTGGATAAAGTTGGTTTTACACCAAATCGCTTCCAATCTCTTAAGAACAATATAATAAAAGCAAAATAAAATATTTGATGCAAAGGTCATGGAATAAAATTTTATTAAAGATTGAAAAAAAAATCAATTAATTGTTACTGCAATTATGTACGTGTTATAACTTATTATTGTCAACTTGTATTTATCTACATGTGTTTGTAACCAGCGCAAATAGCGAAAATAATGGAGCCAATCACATCAATTTCAGCCAATCACATCATTGGCAGAAATGGAAAGAGTTGATTTTGCACCAGACTCGCTTGTGGATAAAATTGGTTCTGTTTTGTCTTGTACAATTCGATGCGACATTAGCAAGGGATATCGTTGATTTTGTACACTTTTTTTCTGTTTTCTGAATAGCTTTCAAGGTAAGAAATGATAATCACATGATATCTCGATTTAAAAAAAAAAATGTGATAAAGTCGGTTTTACATTGTGCCTCCTCATATATTAGTATAGATGAGATGTTGATTCCTGCATATTCGATTGAATAAATAAAATTGCTAATCGTCAATCTTTTGACATTTTCGATTTTAAATAATTTTTTATCATTTGAAGACACGAAAAAGGATGGTCAGTAGTAGGTACAATTAGCGGCTGCCATACTTTTAAATATTCATATTGCGATATTTATATTTGGGTACAAATAAACGAGCCCGTTACGTAATCAAGTACACAAATCATGTACAGATACAATAATATTAGTTTTTTAAATTCCGTATGTTTTAAAAAATGATTTATAATTGGCCGTCCTATAAAATTTGCCGCCTCTTAAAATGTGTCGCCGGGGCTATTTACCACAAGACTTAGTACTTGTGGCAAATCCGCCACTGTTATTTATAGTTACTCCATAAGAGCCATGAAACGTGCAACCGGAATATGTATATTAATGAATTTCTAACACATCTGTGAGTGGAATTGTTCATTTATGAAGCGTAATTGGCGGCACACCTATAACTGCAATAAAACAATCTCAAATGAAAACCGGAATTACAATTTTAATCATAGTTCACTAGTTTAAGATGCAACTCCGTGGGAAACACATAAATATTTCCTAGCAAACGCTGTTAACCCACCTACACTCTCCGCTTTGTAGTGCAAATCCTTTTTGTTATTACATAAGCCAGAAGGCATGTTCAAGCGTGTATTTGTTGGTCAGTTGTAAGACAACAATTGTTGTTGAGATGAAAGTTGATGTAATACTTGTCTTAGACATTAGATAAACTTTTGTCTCTGAGGACCAGACTCAAAGTTTATAACTATATTTTTATATCCTTAAGCTATATTTTCAGAGTACTTTTTTATTAGTTTCCGTGTAAGTTAGTGCACAATGTCCAAGAGTAACTGGGGTGTAAAATGTTTAGATAACTTAATCAGTTATTAAGGGTGTAGGTGACAGGATAAAATTTTAGAGGTTGCCAGTGTAAAGTCTGGAGTGGTGCTTTCTTTTATGCAGTTGCTGAGTTTCAAATGAATTTTCAAAATTAATATGAATTTTTAATAAAGTAAATCATTATTATTATATGCTGTGTAATTTAGTCCAACGGTTTTCAACGTTTTCCATTCGCGGACCGACACGTAAATTTAGTAGAGGACCAGGCAAATGTGCGGATGCTAGAAGTTCAAAATATGTAAAGAGACTTATTCAAATTTTAAAAAGAAGGCAAAAAGTACATTCAGATTTATTTGGTTCAGATTATTTATTTGTTACGTAAAGGCCATTAATTGCCTTCCGTTTAAAATGTTTAAGTCCTATGCCTTAGACAATTATTCTGATAGTCATAACGATGTTGATTTTCATTTGCATATTAGTGGAATTAAGCGCTGGCTTTTGCATACATTTTGGGATCTTTTTTTTACATAGTCATACTGTTTGTCTTAAAGATGTTTGTTTTCAATTGCACATTAGTGTTCTATTAAGTGAGCGGGAGATTAAGCAGTTTCTTTGGTATAGAAGGTCCTATTAAAAGGTCCTAAAGAAATTAGTTGTAATTTTTGACTTAAGTCTGGATAATAAAATAACAAAAATGGAGATTTTGAAAGATTATGTAGCGGCTAAAAGAGTAAACGATAGTAAGTAATCAGTTAGAGTAAAATGTACTCATATTTAAATATTATTTGCAAGCCGCTTCTGTGAAAACTGACGATTACTATTTAACAAATGCAAGGAATGCAAAAAATGGTTCAATAGAATATAATGGAGATCACATAGGTTTGATGACTTTCCACGTTACTCGTGTCCAAATGATTTGAAGCTAAAGAATGATGTTAGTTTCAAATGTTTCAATTAGTTTATGTCTTGAGTAGTCAGTGGTTGTGTATTGTATTCTTCCTGTTTATAGTGTGCTTTTTTTTATTAATAATAAATTTATAAAATTACCAAAGTAAAACTTTTTATTTTTAAATACTTATATATAACAAATTATTAAGTCTTGATTTTTAATAAATAGGTGGCTATAAAACGTGGGGATTATATTTGTTTTATTTAGGATATAGTTGTTTAATCAAGTCTTAATCACTTCTTACCGACCGCCAACATATACATATAAGGGAGGTATTATGATAATACCGATTTTGACATTTCGAGATTTCGATGGATTTTCGCGAATTGAGGTCCTTATATAACGTTTTGACTATTTTTAGCATGATGAATGGCACAAATATATAGGTGTTTTCTTGGGTTTCGGCCGATATATGAAAGCAGAGTTAGTCAAATATTTAAAATGATTTTATTATTTGCTTACTAGTTTCGGTTCTATCTGAATTTTTATAAATGTTTTTTTGCAAGTAAGTGTAATAATGTTTAATTTTATATTTATATTTATTATTAATTTTATATTTATTTATTTTATGTAATTTATTATATTAAACCTGTACTTATTTCTAGGCTTTGATAATGGTTCAGATAGAACCGAAATTAGTAAGCAAATAATAAAATCATTTTAAATATTTGACTAACTCTGCTTTTATATATCGACCGAAACCCAAGAAAACACCTATATATTTGTGCCATTCATCATGCTAAAAATAGTCAAAACGTTATATAAGGACCTCAATTCGTGAAAATCCATCGAAATCTCGAAATGTCAAAATCGGTATTATCATAATACCTCCCTTATATGTATATGTTGGCGGTCGGTAAGAAGTGATTAAGACTTGATTAAACAACTATATCCTAAATAAAACAAATATAATCCCCACGCAAATCTTACGAATATTTTTCGAAACGGACTCCCCTCGATACCATTTTTCAGTGTGCGCGCTTTAGTTCGTCGACCAAATGATTCACAGTAACCGGTTCACCCGGTTAGAGGAGCTGGGAGAACGTAAAACGGCTCACCCGTCATGTCTCACCTAACAGCCACAGATGCCATGAGCCAAAAATTGTATCTAACTTTATGTCTTAACACATGTACAAAGGCCCTTTTTGCCATGGACGTTCAGGTTTTCCGTTGATGTTGATGGCTAGCAGGGGTCTACATATGAATGTGTATGCTTAAAATTACCGAAACTATATCAGAGCCGTAACTGGGCAGGAGCACAGGCTCAAGACCTAGATTGGGGGGGGGGAATAAAATTGTAAAAAATATAGCACAATAATTTCAAAAAACTGATCACCTTTATTACTGAAAACTTACGGAATCCCATTCCTGAATGAAAATATACAGGCTGTATCTAGGTACAGGTACACGGTAAAAAAGGTTTTGTTGGAATTACTAAAATTTTAGTTACCCCAGCAAATTTTTTTAGTGGTATTTTAGTGGAATAATAAGTGGACACCAAATATTTTTGTCTTGACAACAAATTTTTCTAATCACATAAATTTGCATTGGGAACAAAATGTTTTTGCTGAAGTTTTTGTTCTAGGAACTAATTTTCATTGGTTAGAATTAGCAAATTTTTATGGTAACAAAAAATTATTTGTCTCACGAACTGATTATATTTTGCCCGAGCTACCACCTTTGTTGGGGTGACTAATGACATTAGTCAGAAGTATATTACTAATTTCATTTGTTGTAATCTCAAATCAGAGATATTTTTATATTTGGTGATGAAAAAAAAACGCTATTAAAAGTCACAAAATTGAACTGGAATAGTCAAATTTTCCATAAACGTTCATGTTTGTAAAAAGTATTTTACAATTACATTTTTTACGAACGTTTATAGAAAAACCTAAGATTGTTAGCCCAATTTTATGACATCTGTTTTTGTTTTCGCCAAGAAATTTAAAAACATCTCTACCTGTAAAATATTTAAATGTATTAAGAAAAATAATACAAATTTTATAATCTATTGTTGTTATAATTTATTATTAACAAAATTCACAGTTATAAAATTTAATATGTAACAGGACATATAACTAATTTTAAGTTTGATTTTTAGTATAAATATAAAACAATTAAATATTCAAAATTATTACAAATATTCATTTCCAATTTATATATGCCAGGCAAAAATTCACGTCGATAAACTTATACCCGATTTATACACTGTTTAGCTTAACGTAAATGTACATAATAATAACTTTCATTTTTACTGATAAAACCATTTTCACAACAAAAAAATTAGCATCTGTAAAATGATGAGAAATTTTTAAATGGAGTTCTAAACAGGTTATAGTTTTTATCATATTTCTATATGATTACAAAAATTCCACACCAAAGTATTAGCATTAATACACTATTTCCTATTTGTATTATTAAAATCATTACCTGTTTCATTTATTGGCCTAGTTTGCTCTTTTAAACTGTCTCCTCAAGTTGTAATACGTTGAAAATATTTGTGAAGTCCCCAAGATACTAATGTTCGAATACATTGCATTGTTGCACTTATTTGCTTATTAAACACAGCGCAGAAACTATCAACAGGTATACAAACGTCAACCACTAACAAAGCCTGCGCCATATTGTTCCAAACTCAAAACGCATGTGCAAGGCATATACGTCACATACCTGGATGACTAACATAATTTGTTAGATGCATAAAATTATTAAGTATCATTATACATTTGTTTCACATGGACAAACACATTTGTCGTAGCAACAAATTTAATTTGTAACCTTAACAAATAGGTATGAAACTAATTTCCCTTTGTTAGAATGACTTTAAGGTCTTAGTAAGATCAACCAACGTAATTGAAAAAATATTATTAGGGACAATTTTTTTCCGATATTCTAGCAATAACTTGGCCAAGTAAAATATTTTACTTGATGAAACAATTTCATTTTTCTCCGTGTAGTTTTCTCGAGAATTTCTCGAGAAAAAGTTATAATTCTTATTTTTCATTTCTCGAGAAACGTGAGTGAGTCACTGATTATAATTTAATTTTGATAAAATTTGTCTTCTGTCTCCCGCAACGCAACTGTGGCAACAGATAAGAAGCGATTTATAATATTTAGCTAATTAGCATTTATTGTTACAGTATTTTATTTTAATTTAGTGTATTATTTATTATAATCAATTACATTTAATTTTTTGTTCAGTTTAAAACTGTTAAGTAAAAGATTACCTACAAGTTAAATAAAATAATTATAACTATTATTATTAATTTCTTATTTTCTTGAAAATTTCTCTATACATATGTATTTTCAATTAATATGCAATTACGTGCCGTTTTCATAATCATTTTTAAAGCTCCGTTATCCATTTGTTCGAATGTTATTTAAATGAATACTTAGTACTTAAAAGTTGACTATAATTTTATCATGTTTTTATTCTCTACAATATTTTCAACATTAAAAAAAGATATACCATGAGTTCAAAAAGTAATTACATAAGGGTTGGCTATGGAAAAATGAAATAATATCTACTGCAAGCTATAGAAGTTGGGTAGTCCGAGCTTCTCGGGCGAAGGTATGGCTAGAACCTTAACTCAGCTAGAAATAAGATTTTCGACTTCGGTCAAATATCAAATACAAGTGAATAAGTAATGAAAAAAATTAATTAACTGTCATCACTGCTGTTTTATGTCATAAGTTTACATTATTATATAAAGCTTGCAGTAGACATTATTTTATTTTTCCATAGCCAACCCTCATGTAATTACTTTTTGAACTCATGGTATATTTTTCTCGAGATTTCTCGAGAATTCTCGAGAAAATAAGTCTAATTTTTCATTTCTCCAGAAATGTAAAATGTCGAGAAATCAGAAACACTAGGTAGAGGGAACACAATTTTTCTCGAATAAATTATGTTTGAGCAAGTTGGGAAAATAATTGTGATGACCAAAGTTCACTCAAAGAGTTGAATGATAGTATTGGAATTTTCCGGAAAAAAACCGGAAGTACGGGATATAAAGGACGACTTTTTTTTTAATAGGAAGGTATGTCGCGCATCTTTGGATAGAGCTTTTAAAAAGAAACAACTTTTACGTAAACATTTTTTAAATATCTTTTACATTTTACGAAAAATGTTTTCTCTATAACGACTTCAAAGAAAAACATTTTTATTTATAAGTGTTCAAAGTGCATTTTTAATTTAAAAACTTTCGCATCCATGCTATGGCGCTATGTGTAGCTTAGAGCAGTGTTTCTCAAACCTTCGACAGTTGCGGACCACGTTCAGAATTCCACACTAACCATGGACCACCAAAGTCAAGAAAAAAAATTTTTTTTTTGCATAAAGGCCCATTATTAATACTAATGAAATTTTGTGCGCGGACCACCAAGAACTGACCCGCGGACCACCTGTTGATAAACACTGACTTAGAGCGTAATAAGAATAAAACTAATTAACAATGCCACTTTCAAGTCGTACTTTCAAGTGAAGCGAAATATATATATTTAATTATTTATATTTTTATTACTCTCCGAGCTATAGATAGCGTAGACCCTGAAGAGTAAGGATGTGAAAGTGTCTAAATCACAATGGAAGGCAATTTGAACACTTGTTAATAAAAATACTTTACTTTCGAGTCGTTAAAGACAATACAATTTTTTATACAACGGTATTAAAAAAATGTTTAAGTAATAGTTGAAGTCTCTATCCAAAGATGCCCAACGCAACATACGTTCCTATTTAAAAAATCAAAGTTGACCGTGATATACTATACTTTCGGATTGTTCCGGAAGATTTTTGGTTGTCAATTTTTCATCTTGTTCCCAACTTGCTCAGATATCACGTTTTCGAGAAAAATTGTGTTCTCTCAATTTTGGTACACCTTTATATATTTACTGAAAATTTACTTTATTTGTAGTGATATGAAATATTTTCTTCTTTCAATATACTTAATCAAAACTGATCATAGAAATAATTCCAAAATTGTTCTAAAATGATAGAAATATGCATAGGTATTAATAATAATAATAATAATATATTTATTTAATAAGGTAGTGGTTTAGAGATAGATAATAGGTGCTTCAACCCGGTACAGTGTGTTAATTCTACATATAGTACAATAATAATATGTTATACATTATTTGAGATAAATGATTACAGGAAAATATATTTTCAAGTTTATATTTGGTTTATTAAATTTGCGTCTTTTAGGAACTGGATTATGTTTTCTATATGGTCACTGGTATTGGAGAGTAGTGATAGAAGTGTCAATGCTTGTGTGATTTGGTTGTATATTCTGTGTGTGTTATATTTTTGACAGTGGAATAGTAAATATTTGACAGTAATTTTGGCTTTGCAGACATCGCACGTTGATATAACACAAAGATGGCTTTTATGTAAGGGAAAATGGACAATTTCCCCCCAATAAAAATTAATATTTATATTTTTAAATTGTAACATTTTAAAAATTTATTTTAAGATGTTAAGATTCTTATTTCATTTTTAATTTAAATATTTAAACCTAAGACCTTGTTTATTTTAATACGCTCTGTTCAATCTAAATTCGCACGATAGTTCACACCGCAGCACTCCCATTTTTCAGGCATTCAACTATTTTGTCCTAAGTCACTGCGTACATCTGTATGTAAAGTCTCATTGCGTAGCATCATGCCGTGGAACGTCGCTATACTCTCCATTAGGACATTGCCCAAAGCTATGAAATTAGCTACACTATGACACGACAAGTATTGTAACTCCTGAATTGCGCCAATTATTGAAATACGAATAACTTCACAGTATTTACATTTTTAGTTTGCTATTATTGTGACATAGTAATAAGTGAATAATAACTAAATATGGATAAAAGTGATATAGTTTTCCGTATTTTGAATACTAGAAAGGCTTTGAAATTCAAAGAATAACTTTTATTCAAAAACAATGGTAGGCCATAACCAATAATGAATATGCCATCTATAAATAAAGTTAAAAATAAAGAAGTTAAAAGGTATTTTAATAAAAATATGCATGAAATAAATTAGTGTATTTGTGGAAGGTGCAAGTTGTAATGAATATTGTTTTTTTCAGTATCGCTTGTTTAATTGTTAATGATATTGTTATCGATAAAGAATGGGTCGAAAAAGTGTCGTTGATTTAAAACATTTACGCGATAATGCTAAAAACATAACTATACTTAGTGCAGTGCATATGAAAAGCTATGTGAAATTTAATATTTTAGCAAAATCCAACATACGAAATCAGTTTGATTGGGCATTTAGAGCCTCGATTGTAAATTATAATGAAATTTCGATAAAAATCGGTAGGTATATAATTAATAAATTATTAAATTGTATAAAGTTTTGTTGTACAGCCGGTTGAAATTTTCAATGCACTGCCTCAAAGGCCATTTGCGCCTACACAGCTTAATAAATGTCACATGGTTGTTCTGAACAATCTTCAATATGAAAACAAAACTGTACAACTGGTAAGCTTTTGTTTTTTTTTTTTTTTTTTTTTTATTATTTTTATTCAATCTTAGATTGGTCCTGGAGCCGCCACTGAAGTATAACACAATATTTAAGATGAAAAGTTAAATACACAAGATCCAACGATGGAAAAGATTAATCTTAATAATTGACATATAAATGAAATAATAGTGATAAACTTTTCGATGCTACAAGTCAGAGAATTGAACTGTTCATGAGAGCGACCCAAGTTGTGTTAGAGGAGCCTAATATATGTTAAGGGGCCCAAATGTATTCGGAGGGGGCTCAAAAGCTAGTTACGGCACTTATCTACAGAACCAATTTTTCATCGTTAATCAATCGTAAATAATAATGTTACTTATACATGAATGATCGAATATGAAACACATTGGATATGTTTTCATCAAATTTTATTATGGTTCAATAATTTTTCAATTTGCAAAACAAATAATATTCTTAGTAGTCAGTTGATTAAATTACTTTCAACCAATATGCTAAAATCAAACTATTCGTTTTATTCTTAGCAGTTAGTTGAAACAATTTTCATATAATATTTCATATATGTATTTAGATTTAATATTTCTCTTGGTACTAGAAAAAGTTATAATTGCTTTCATATTTCTGGATATATTTTTAATATAATACGTTTATAATATTCAGAAAGTCTGGTTACAAGAAAATGAGAAATAAGTTTTATATTTATGTATTTTTAGTTAATCGATATTTTAATTTTACATATATGTTTATATTATCTATGTGGAAAAGTTATATCATCGTGGTCAGACGAGTACAACTTACATATTGGATCAGGGTTTATCAACTTTTTCAGCAGTGAATCCCTTCGCTAAAGTGAATGGATTAAATAGTGAATTATGAAAATATCCGTACGAGGTTTCAGTAGACTAAGAAAAAAAAAAAAAAAAAAAAACACTCCACAGAAAGAATTAGTTTATGACTGCCATCAAGAGGTAGTAAAAAAGAAAGGAAGAATATCTAGAAGTGAATGGGAAAAATAAAACTCAGCATTCTACGAAAATCTTGGGTACTCGCCAGTATTCATAGTCTATAAATCAAGAAGTGATACAGATGATACATATAGATGCAAAAAAGAAGAGAGAAGATAAGAAAAACAAATTCTAACCCCAGGTATAAAAGAATAATAACGACAGCTATACCACAAAATTTAAGCTATGACAACAAGCACTATAAAACACGAACCCGATTCAGGACAGGAAAAGCTCATAGGAGACATTAGAACCCGTTGCGAGAGATTTTGTAGAAGAATTGAGGAAATACAAGCTGACTACAAGCATAATGCACGAAGCCAGACCAGATGTAGCATGGATGAAGAAAGTAAACCAACTGAGAAGATACCATGAGACCTGAGAATTTTCTACCAGCAATACCTAATATATTATATTCATGTATATTGTCACAAAGATAATCCTAGGTCAGGATTACGACATCTAGACAATGAGACGCTCAGTTGTCTGATTAAAAAACTATTTGTCAGCGTCTGACGTATGTTGCCTGATTACGAATTGGATACGCCGCATTTTCGTAATGAGGAAATATTTATCATGACGAATGAATATTGGAACTGGGTCAACCATCAGTACAAATACTTGGATGTCGCACAGTATCGAGGCAGAGAAACCAAGCCAACTCCTCTACACGTACTAGTCCACACGGTGACGACCAAGACATCGACGCCAGATACTTGTACCGCTGGTGAGCCAAGCAAGTAGCCACCATGTGAGTGGGAGAAGGCTTCTCCGGGCTCCTCGACTCCCTGATGAGTAGCCCCCGCCTCGGAGATAGGTCCAAGCCGTTCCTGGCCAACACGGGGTGGACCGAAGACTTCCCCAACTCCATGGGCAAATTCATACCATTACATTGTAAACTGGATACATAATTAATAAATTTGTATTGTTAAAACCAGGAGTTGTCATTAAATCAAACCACCCACGTAATAATATATTCAGCAGCGGCAAAAGGCAGGGGCGAGAGGGGGACAGGCCCAGGGTGCTAATTCTTAAGGACGCAAAACAAATTTTTATTTCTATATAATCTCGTAATAAATACAAAATTGAACTTAAAGACGTACACAATAATTGATTATATAATAATATTCAGTCTTCTTTTGGACTTACAAAATATTGAAACCCATCAAATATGCATATTTTAGGGTATAAATATCAACGACAAGTCCATTTAGATCATCTTCTAACATGTTTAAAGACAGTGTTTCGAAGATAGTTTTTTAAATAATTTAAGGAAGAAAATGATCGTTCTAATGTACGTTACTAATATTTTTAACAGCTTTTATAGAAACATATTTTATTAACTTTCTTACACATCTGCGAACATTCTATAAACTGATTTTGGTAACACATTTAGATTTTCAGTGTCCGCGGTTCATATCTTGAAAAGTATGTATCTCGAAATTCAGTTTTCTATTATATTTTGTGGAAAATCAATTAATCCGTATATCATTACAATTTAATGGTGTACACATGATTAGTATGAAATTCATCTTCTATTAATATGTAAAAAAAAAAAACAATGGTCTTTTGCCTGGTTACATGGTTCAGGAGTTTTCGATTTGTGGTTTGTAGTAGCCTGTCAGTAGCTTGTTTCTAGTAGATACTACAGAAAAAAAATAAATAAATAAGAAAAGTATATTATACTTTTTTAATTTTAGTAAAACAGGCTTTAATCCATTTTGAAAGAAAAGCATCACAGTTAGTATCTAGAGGCCATAATAGGATATGAAAAATTTTCGTATGTCGAGAGGCTCGTAAGTTGAGCCAGAACCACTCCGCCAGAACTAGTATTCAGAAGTTAAAATCTTTAAATTGCAATCATCTACATCAAAAGGATATGTTTTAAGTAAGGTTACGAGCACCCAACCCTCCTCTTCGATACGCCACAGCATATTCTAAAAAAAGGGCGCAGAGTGGCTAGTCTTGCCCTGGGCGCCAAAAGAGCTATCGTTGCCTCTGAATATATTATGTGAAATATTCTTTTATAGACTATTTTAAACCGAAAGAATATAAACAAAATATTTACTACTATACGGTGTTTCATAAAAAAATCGGACTAGCGTTAATAAAAAATTATTTTTCATTTAAATTAGCACCCTTGAAAAACTGCCCTTCTGCGGATACATATGGCTGTTAATGTATTTTTCACTTTTAGGAATCGTTTTAGGATTTTTTTTTTCCTAACCAACCCATTGAAATTATCATTTTAACGAACTCTTCAGATTTAGTAACAAAAAAAAAAAAAAAACATTTCACTGTGCTAAATCGGGCATGTATGTTAAAGGGGGAGAGTGATTTGTTTTACGCAAACAAAAAAAAAAAAAAACTGAACCATAAGGGAGTATGAGATCGCGACTGTAGACATTGGTTAAAATATCCTGACAAGATCAGTTTTATATTTCTGTTTCTCCTGCAACCTCTCTAATATATAATCATTGATTTGTACAGATTAATTAGCAAACCTGGATAAACTTATCGTTAGTTTTAGAAATTTCTACGATCTTTAAAAAGCATGGACTGAATCCTGGTCTTACCATCTTCTCCAAAAACTGTCTTCAAATGTGTTTCCGTCACCGTTTTCAAATCACATATTATCGCTGCGACATTCTAGCGATCGTATTTTGCCGTAGAGGCATCTAATCGTTCGTACTACACCAGATCTCGGTGTAATACGAACTCGGATGATAACCAGTGAATTGTATTGTTTTTGTAAAAACATAACTAAAGTAGTATATACTTTGTTTTCATTTACTTTTCTTAGTTTTTTATTGTTACGGATTGAATGTGGTAAATATAATTATGTGCTATTAATCTACACATGTTTAAAATATTTGTATACCGCATTTTAAAAATATTTACAACTTAAATAAAAATTTTAAATAAATTACCAAAAATTAAAATTAAAAAAATTACTTGATGAATTGTATAATCACAATCATACTATATGTTCCTATTGCATTATTTGCGGAAGAGGACACAGACAAACCGAAGATTACGTGAAAATAAAATTGAAAGAAGTTTTAAGAAATACAATAAATTTCTTCGAAATGGATGACACTGGATTTACAAAAACGAACCATGAACGAAACGAAATTGATCATCACATTGCCGGTCGCAAGAGTTGAAACGCTATTATGTCATTAATATTATGCAATGTTTAGATACTTGTCGAGTGATTCGACAAGTATGATGTCGATTTGGATCGCCAGGCATTGTTGGCTAGATGCAGCGATAACGATAACGCAACAAAATCTGGCGATCCAAACAACTGGTGGTCTAGTGGTAGAAGAAAAACATAGCGACGCGATAGGCGAGACGAAACGGCATGGTTAGGGCTGCATCTTAAAAACTACTGGGGTAAAGAAAACTGAATTGCATAAACTGCTCTAATATTCATAGTGCTAATAATCAAGTTGCTATTTCCTTCTCCACTTACTCGGTATTACGCAACTCTGGCAGTACACAGATATTTTTACCGACCGCCAACATAATATATATAAGGGAGGTATTGTGATCATACCGATTTTGACATTTCGAGATTTCGATGGATCTCCACGAATTAAGGTCCCTACATAACGTTTTGACTATTTTTAGCATGATGTCTGTCGGTCTGTCTGTCCGTCCGTTTGTCTGTCTGTCTGTCTGTCTGTCCGTCCGTCCGTCTGTCTGTGTACACGTGCAGAGCAAATTCGGCTGAAAGGATTTTTATGAAACTTCACATTTAAGCTTTTGCCATCAATGGCATGAGTCTAAAAATGGAAGTTTACTCTTGTCGATTTTAAGATTTTTGTGAATATTTCACAACAGAAAAATATTTCGAAAAAAATTTATTGAACAAAAGCTGCTATAAAAGTAATATTTAATAACTTATTTGAGACGTTTTTTGATAAAACGAAAAATTTCGAATAATTTTAGTAACATTTTTCGAAATTTTTTCATACTTACATTTTTTCATATCTCTGTTAGAAAATATTAGGCCAAGTTATTTCTACTCTGCTGCTAGAATGTATTTTATATAAGTACTTTATGATCGCGGTCGATCCTGTGGTGGCCACAGCTGATTTTTTTATAAAACCTCGTATTTTACGTCACACCAATTCTCTTGAATTTCATCAATAATATTTGCAGATCAGTTCTGTTGTCAGCCGCTTAATAGTCTAATTAACATACAATAGTTATATTGGCATTGCCCATTTTATATTCATGAAGACCTTTTACCCCGTCTATTATTTTGTCCATAATCAATTTAAACAATACAGCTGTTCCGTAAAGACTATTGCGGTTCAAACAATTTTTTCAATGGGAGAGTGATCTGATTGATTGAGACTCCCTCCTCCCATTTTCCTTCAATTTTTTAAAAGAAGTACGGAAACCCAACTAATTAATTTTTTTTTTAAGTCCGTTTTTGTATTTTTGTCTAAATGATTAGTTTAAACTAGCATATTTTGTTATTTTTGTATCGACAACGTATGCAGTATGTACCTTTTAGATCTGCTATCATCACAAACATGTGCATTTCAAAAATAAATCATTGTTCTCGTATCAGTATTCCATCCTTGTCAGAATAATATAGAAAACTTTAGCATGTTATTTAGAATATGTGGTTACCTATTAATTAAACCTGTCGTCATATTTTAGTTTTCCATTTGAAAAGCGGGAAACAACCTAGAAAATACAGCTAAACGGAAATGAAATGATAGATTAATAGATTAGTGGAGAAGCAAAAAAGTTCAATTCCAAGTTTCTGGTTCAATTTTTGTTCACAATTACAGTAAAAGGAATTTAAATGGAGGAAAATATTATTGAGAACATTTTTGCAAAGAAGTCTCAATGAATTTGATTTCGTTTTTACTGTAGCTGGAGGCGTTTCGTGGAGCTTTTCACATGTTCCATATGCCTTTTACAGGAATAACAAAAACTTGCCCTGAATTTATACAGATATGAAACTTATAAATGAAACATAAAGTATATGTGGTATAATTCTATGTGAATTCTTACATATTTATGTTTTCATTATTCGTCAACCGATTTGGGTGATAAGGTGCAGGAAAAGTTTTTTGTCATCTTTTAACCCAGTGCTTCGTAACCGTGTATCTCGGCACACAGGTACACTGCGAGACTAGGCTAAATATACAGAATTTTTAAAACTTAAATTAAGCAAAAATAAAAACTTTTAAAAAAGGTGTGAATACGGTTAACCCTATCCACTCATAAGGGTGTTAATTAGTTTATTCAGTATACAGTGGTGGCCATAAGTATAGAAACTTTTGTTATATTAGGGCAAGTCCGGGTTAGATGGACCACCGGGAGAGTTGGTCCAATGCGTATAACTCAAGTACTATTCGCCAGACGATACTAGTTTGTAACGTACAATGCCATTGTGTGTAAAGACACCTAATGAACGTGATGCTTCTTATGTTGTTTAACTATTTTCCCGAAAATCAGCTGACAAAAAAAGGTAAATATTTTTTTTGCACATATCTTATACCATCTGTTACTTTTTTTGTATGATCGAATCTTTCAATACATAAAATCTTAATAAAACCGTTTAAGTTCAATGTTTATAATATAACCTCAAAATACAGCATGTTTGTGATTTCTGATGTAATTTCATGGTGGTCCATCTCTCCTGGATGTTTGGAAGAGATGGTCCATGAGGTTAGTGGGTGAGTTGGACCATTTAAAAAATGTTCTATTAGTTGGTTTAACACATTTCCTTTGCTCTAATTTTTAATTAAACCAAAAATAATGATATTATTATTTTGTGTCTTCCAAGCCACACGGCACACTATCTGTAGCCCTTAAATAAGGCATAATGCAAAAGGCATAAGGCATAAGGCAAAATAAGGCATTCTTTAAATCACTGAAATTCCATTACTATGCAGGAAACATGCATATCATGAAAACAAATCTAAGCAGAAAAATTACCAGATTGTAATTTGGAAATTCTCCTAAATCAACATCAAACAATCTCTTGAATGAACTATCTCCAATTCCATCAACGTTTGCGATATCATCAGCTAAAAACGTGACAGACAAGTAGCTATAATTTTAAACTCCGCCAAAAATATTGACTTACAAAAGAAAAAAAAAAAATAAGAAGAAGAAAACTCTGGAATAAAAATTAAATGAGCAAAAGGAAAGCCAGAAAAAAGACAAAATAACAATGAAACCGATTCTTCTTCAGATTCAGAGCGAGTGATATAAAATGATTGCGATTCCTGTATGTCTGAAATAAATGAAAATATTTGCGCTGGCTGAGGAGAAGAGTATTTATTAACGAAGAAGGAAGATGATGGATTCAATGCGTTATGTGTATATTTCGGTATCACGAAGGGTGTTTTTCTTAGGTGGTTCATCTGACCTTCATGCAATTTTATAAGTGGCTCATCTAACCCACAGCATAGGTTGAGATGGACCTGTGACGTCAGTTTTTTTTTATGTTTATCGCATAAAATTGTTTTTAAAATTTTGTTGTAGATATAAAATACTGAATAAAAGAGTTATATTTATTATCTTGTAAATTTATATGATTTTATCTTTTGAATTTCCAGAGTTATTCGATGTTAAAAAAAGAGGTTCAACTATCCTGGACTTACCCTAATATAAATTCAACTTGTGTTATGCTTATGTATTTAATATATAAAAATTAATTTAGGAAATGGTCTTTAATATATATTTATTGTACAACGGATAATATGTTTGAAATGAAAGATATAATTCAACATAAATGATATTTATTTGGTCAAAAAATATGGAAACTTATACAAAAATAAAGTAATGTATTTTTCCGAATTTGCCTATCTAAATGTTCCCAAAGGTGCTCGATTGGATTAAATTCAGGACTCCGGGATGGCCATTTCATTATCGGTAAGTTTTTATATAACAATGTTTTACCAAATTTGACGAATGCTTCGGGCCATTTTCTTGTTGAAATAACCATCTCAAAGGCATTTCTTCTTCTGCATATGGAAGCATCAAACTCTCTAGAATATTTTCATACTTAAATCGATCCATTATCCCATCGATTCTTATTATTGGACCAGTTCCAGATGAAGAAAACCGCCCCCAAACCATGATGTTGCCACCGCCGTATTTAACAGTGGGAATCTGGTACTTATTGTCTTATCTTACACCCTTCGGACGCCTGACATACTTCTTTCCATCACTCCCGAACAATTTAAATTTGCTTTCATCACTCCAAAGGACATTTTTTCATATATTTATAGACCACTCCAAAAGATATCTAGCAAAAACCAATCGAGCCCTTCTGTTTTTCGTAGAAGTAAGTTTTTTTACCGCTACTTTACCAAATAGTCCCATAACATTTAGTCTCTTTCTTATAGTATGGTTTATTATACAATGGAAGTATGGTTTCTTTTACAATGGAATATTAAAATTTTCTAAGATTTCCTCAGAAATGTGTCTTGATGTCTTTTTCGGATAACATAATAATTTTATCTACTCTTGACGTTTTTTTTTTTTTTTTAGGTCGACCTTAAATTAAAAAGTTTTAATTTAAGGTCCGCAGTGTCTCTATCATTAAATTTCTTTATAATTTTTGAAATCGTATCTTTTGGTAATTTAAAATTTAGAAATGTCACACTGTTGCTGAAAATTTGCCACTGTGGTATAATTGAATAATTTTTGTTTTTAGATCGTAAGAATAATATTTTTTCTCCACGACCGCTATAGAATTAACTAATTCTAAAATCAGTTTTGACTACATAAAGTTAATATTCTAACACAAGAGTTGGAATGTTATTCTATAGCACTTATCTTCTTATGCATTTGCGTGTATTTCATTCATTCACTAGTGAAGGAATGAAATACTTTCACTTGTTCACTATAAGGTATGCATTCCTCCGCGCTGAAAAGTAGTGAAGACGGTATCTATGGCGTATGAATACATTAAACAAATACAAGGTTTAAAAAAATTAAACTAACATAACTTACTAAAAAGTAATAAAATAGTGGCCGATGTGCGGCAAATTAAACTAAAATTATGTAAAACATAAGTAAATAAATACGTTTATATAATTAATTTGTTATTTAATGTACATTATTTGTAAATATAAAAAGTTTTTTAAAATAATTATTTTTTAAATTTATTTATTTTTTTCTGGTAGTCCTGACTCGGTTGGAAGAGAATATACTATTCTGAGGCATGGTGCTATAAAACACGTTAATACTATAATGAATAAGTTTTATACTAAAATCTTGAATTCAAAAAGCTGGTTATTGCATAGTAGAGTATGTTTGATAAGGTTTGCATACTTTTTAGCCAGGCGCATTTTAAAATTTCAGTGTAAAATACTGAATATGTAAAAATAATTTATTCTAATTGTTGCAAAATATTTCTCTTGAATTATATAAAATTACAGGCAAAAAATATCTATAAGAATTTAATTTTTATTAGGAAAAATAAAAAGCGTCCATACTTATGGCTACCACTGTATGTAGACATAAACCAGAGGTTGGGAACCATTTTACTATGAAAGTCATCTTATCTATAGGTAATAATAAAATTTAATTTTAATTATTATTTAATTATTATTATATATATATATATATATATATTCATTTCCGTATATTTTTTTCGTTTATATAACACATTTCAATGAATGTGCGTTTGTAAGTGTTGTGATGGGAGGCCAAAATCGATGCATCTTCGAACTTATTTAATACTATTTTAGTCAATATACAGTTCTGTGATAACAATTTTAAAGTGTAATTTTTCAATGTGATATTAATTGTAATGTTCTATTTTAACTCTAATTTATTTATTCTTTTAATGTGTTACAACAGAGGCAACTCTTAAATTTTACTTGTAAGTCTGCACTTAAATTTATGTTTTATATTTATAATTTTAATTATACTATTTTCAGCCCTTGAAAAAGATTTGAAAAGTCAAGTCGAAATATCGGGTACATGTAAATATTGAGTTTACTTTTTCCTCCACCGCTATTCCCAATAACTTTATTAAATATATATATATATATAATAATAATAATAATTAAATAATAATTAAAATTAAATTTTATTATTACCTATATATATATATATATATATATATGTAAATTATTGACGAGTAATATATAGTTATAAAATGTTCTTCTTTAATCGTCAGTTTTTAGTTTAGGAAAATTAAAAAACAAGATTTTCGGTACGTTTCGCGTTTATTAGTTAACGCATCTTCAACCAGTAGATAGAAGTAATTATGGTACACAGTGGTCAGTTGGTAAAAGTCCAAATTTTTGTCAAAAGTTAAAAAATTGGAAGTCAAGAATTAAAAATAATAAAATTCACTGTGTACGTGTATATGTATGTCAGGTGACCACAGTCACCTCGTTTTATTACCCCTTGGTAGTCATTTTTAATTGTCGCAAATAGTCTCAGTCATACTGTACGCCGGGAATTTTAATTACCTATTTGCCTTAATTCTGTCTTATTATTATTATGGGGTTTGTCAGGTCTTGACAAGCGTTTAACTTATTAATTCAAGAAAATAATGATAAACAATGGGTTTTAAAATATCAAAACTATATTCAATAAACTACATGCAAAGGCAGTGGTCTTCAAACTTTTTCGAGTCGTGGAACCCTTTACAGTCCAACAATATTCCGTGGAATCCAAAAAAAATAAAAATTAACATAAAGTTGATACCTATGTAGGGTGACCAGATTTCAGTTGAGATAAACCCTAAGATTGAAAAACAAATTTGGAAATACAGTGTATTTTATTAAATTTTGCTCACCTATAAAATAAAAAATAGGTCCTCACCTCCAAAATCCAAGTGATGAACAAAACAAAAAAAGGTCCTCAAAATAGGTCTTCACCTCTAAACTACGCGAAAGGGAAAAAGCTCGTGAAACCCTTGAGGACCTTGTGTGGAACCCCAGGGTTCCATGGAACACAATTTGAATATCGCTGGTATAAGGTAATAAAAATAGAATGTCCGCCTATGTGTACATGTCCTTGGAAATAAGTTTGATAACTAAACGTTTCTGTCAAGTATTACATAACGTTCAGGAATTAATGATCGCAATGTAGAATTCTACATATCTAAGTCTATGCTGATTTGTATGACAAGAAGCGCGTACCCAGGGGCTTCACGAGGTACACGGGATGAGCCCTCCCCCCAAATACTAAAAAATCACGTTTTAGGGGACACCTTTTTCTTTCAATTGAACGTGAGTACGTTACAAGAAAAAAAATGGCTTCTGAGCCCCGCTCGGGACCTACCTATGGTAAAGGCCCATTTAAACATTAAAATTAAGTTCTGATAGGTTTGAATTTCTTAGATTTTAAATCATTTAACTTATATGTACCTGAGGAAAGTTTATAAACATTCTGGGTAACAAATTACTGTTCGGTTTTAATATTTTGAAGTATCACGAATTTAGGTATATTGCCCATATTTCAGTTAAAAACTAATAAGTGAATCAATCACAAACTTGACAGAAAACGTTAATATTGACAATTATGTTCTCTATGTTTTGTGATTTTGGAGAGATATATGCGTGGAATAGTCTTTGCAATTTAGGCTATAATTATAAAAAATACAGACAAACAAAGACGATAGAGAATGAGATCTATTTTCCAAAACCACAATTGGGATAATCTCGTGCAGAAAGTGAGGTTATACATCATAATTTCTACTTAATTTAAATTAATTTAACTGGTAAATCGAATTCATCTAAACGGTGCTGTGTGTTTCACTTATTTTAAAAATAATAAAAAAATAGATTTTCCTTAATTTGGATATCTAAATGGCAGTTGTAATGTATCTAGTTACAAGTATCTAGATACAGTAACTAGATACTTTTTCAAGTATCTAGATACAAATTAGATACTTTTTGAAATATGTATCTGTATCTAGATATTTAAATTTAAGTATCTTGTATCTGTATTTAAGATACTTTGATCGTCACTTTCTTTTTAAACCATGATACCGAGCTGATAATAGTTTAATAAATTGTCATTTTAAATATGTTATTTTTACTATTAACAAAATTCAGAAAATAAATTGAAATTCTGACGTTTACAAATTAAATTTATATGGAATTTCAAAAAATAATAATAATTTTCACTCGTTTTTCGTAGCTTTTGAACGGCCGTAAAAATAATAGGTATTTAGGTACCACAACAGTAGGTATAACACTTAAGGAAAATGTGTCATTATTGATGAAAACTAAGTTTTTAAATAACTATTGTTGATATTTTGATGTGCAATTTATTAAAAACATGTGAAAAATTATATCCACACAAGTAGTTTGGGAGTGGACCGTGGTTTTGTGAAGTCTTGAGCAAGACAAATTAAGGGCCTTCAAAGGTATCCAGTGATTGAAAATAAACTTTGATAATTTTTTTGAAGCATTTCTTCACTTGAGGCCTGACTCTAGTCCGCCTCACCCAAGGGCCGGCCTTGCTAGTGTGGATATTAACTTAATTTCCTAATTGAAATCACTAAGATAAGTAGGTGTGTTTCCTAAAGGACGTAAAATTGAATAAATTACTAAACGTTCATATAAATTTAATTTGTAAGCGTGAGAACGTCAACTGAAATTTTGTTTATAAATTAAATTTGTATGGAATGAGGAAAAAAATAATCACATATTTTTTATTAGTGATCAAAAATGATTGTGACATTACACGAATTCCACTTCAATTAGAGCTAAAATTTGATTGAAAGGAACATCCTCTTAACAAGAACATAGCTGCATATCTGTAAGACTAACATTAGTCTTATAGATACACAGCTTATATGTCAGCACATATGGCTAACATAATACATACGTTATTTAGTACAAATTTATTCTGTAGAATAGTGTTTTACCTTGAATTTGGTAGGCTTTTTGTGACGTCACGGTAATTTTTGAATAACCTGTATAATACTGATTAACATGCACTGTTTGTTTGGTAAAAAATATGTATTTTCATTTTTCAGTGTTTTTTCAAAAGTATCTAGCTGTATCTAGATACAAACATTTTTGGCGTGTATCTGTATCTATATCTAGACACAACTTTTCTTTGGTATCTGTATCTGTATTTAGATATTTTTTTAAATGTATCTATTACAACACTGCTAAATGGGCGTTAATGTCCATCTTAGTGTCGACGCCGAATAATTATTCACTGAATCAAAAACATTAAGATAGTTTTTAATAAGACATGAATTAATAATTTACTAACTGAAATGTTGGTTATTAATAATCAGCTAATCAGTTCTGACCTGACTGTGTGTCAAGTACTGTGCAAGATGGATAGCAAATATTGTTTAAATAAAGAATCAGATAGTGTATTGGTTTTCGTTGTTAATAAACTGTTTTTATGTTCCATTTTTCACCTATATTATTCCGTTGAAGAGACGATGATGAATTAACGGAGGGGCGAAATCTCAGTAGAGAATCCTCGCCGATAATTAATATATTGCACAAATAATTATTTTAATAGTAGGTTTAGGTCCATAGTGTTGTAATGATTTATTAAAGAGAAATAGGTTTCCTATGCGATAGACTAAAAAATATAGCGGACCCCACTTCAAAAAAAGTATATTTTTTTTTAAATAACTTTTTGATATCCAATTGTGTTTCCAACTGAATATTTTAGTTTCAGAGTGGAGTACTCAATCTTTTCTAATGTAACCTCCTTCGTATCTCTTATAACAAAGAAATTAAAATTGCTTAAACAGTTTCCAAATACACCTTGTATAGATATATCATGGATTGTTTGTATTAATACTATGAATACCTATTTTATTAATTAAATATTTAAATGTTATTATACTTAGTTCTTTCAAATGCCTTTCCAGACATATCGGCACATGGGTTTGTTGTAAAAATAAGAATATAAGTTTAAGAGAATAAATCATTGATTTGTATGAAAGTGAAGAAAGTGATTTATATACATGTGAGGTTATTCAAGCCTAGGCAAATAAACAAACAAAAACACCCAAAATGTTTTCCGGTCATTAACAACAGAGTGTTTATTTTACTCTTCCTCTAATACATCACCTTTTCATTAATAATGCAAAGGTATTTTTAACTCATAGACAATGTCAATTAATCCTAAATTAGCACTACTGATCTATTTCAATTTCGTTTCGTATCCTAAAACAATAGAATGTGATCACATTTGATCACTATTTGACTAGGTATTTGAATTAATGTGGAATAGGATTAAAATTCAACAATGAAGCCAAGAACCAGTGCCGGCTCCACAATGGATGCAAAGGATGCGTCGCATCGGGGCGCCACGATCAAGGGGCGCCATCGCGACGAACGATTGAGTGGCGCCGTCTTCGAAAAAAAGGTCTTCGAAATTTTTTTTTACACAAATATAATTTTTTTAAAAATGGGGCGTCATTTCCATTTTTACGTGCTTATTTGTATTGCTTGAGTGACGTATAAAACTTATAAAGAATTCAGTAGCATAAAATCAGTGAATTAGTTCAGATCAATTCCTGCTATATATCGATGGTGATTTGCTAATATGGTGTATCTCAAAATAGCGAACATTCCAATTTCCACTTTAACACGATATAAATAAATACCGTCGAAATTTGTGCTATTTCAATGTTGCACGATAAAAGAAATTCACAGTATTATTATATGTGTGTATTACAGGTACTATTTACACTTAAAAATAAAATGTAATACTTATAAGCACCTAAGTATTTTATTATTACCTAGTTTCACTATTATCATAGTTTCTAATGAAAATATATTGTGTCAATAAACAGGGCCGCACCAAGCGGGGGTGTTAGGGGTGCGCAGAACCTCGGCGACAGGCCTTAGGGGTGGAAAATATTGGCAAATAGGGGTGGTAGAACAAACAAAATTCTGGTCGACTTTTTTATAAAAAAGCTTTTGGATGACTTTTTTTTTTAAGAAAACAAACGAATTTTTGGGCGTCTTCCTTGTTTTTTTTTTAGAGAGAACTAACAAATTTTTGGTCAACTTCTTTTTTAATAAGAGTGCCGAAACAATCTTTGCATCGGGACGCCATAACCCCTAAGCCGGCACTGCCAAGACCTATTTGAAAAAAATATAAAAAATAACAAATAAAAAAACTTTGTTACTTTAAACTATAATTTAAGTAAAAGGAAAACTTGATGGGAAGTCAAATTTTCACATATTACAGGCAGTGCCTGGTTAAGGCACAAGCTTTAAGGGCCAGGGTCTTCGTATAAGTAAAAATACATATTAAATATCATGAAATTCGTTTACTTTTGAAAAAATAAACCACATGTTTCCATCTAGAGACTTGCAAGGATACTTAATTACGGGGCGCGACCGCATTAAGATCGCTGCTCATTTCTACAGTTAGTCAATTGAATATTGCTAGGAAATTAATGTTAAAAAATCTATAACTATGGTACTATTCCGATTCACGTTCACTACTCATTTTTTTTTTTTTTTTTTCATATTTTTAGATTAACGTCACTGGGTTATAGGGTGTAGAAGAAAATTTTGTAGCATGTTTGTGACAAAAATCGAGTTAAAATAATAAAATTTTATTAGACTACTTTTCAAATCTTAAGCTACGTCTTAATAGACGTAGATTAAGAACTTCTGTTAATACCACAGAATATTTTTTTTAAATAATTATTGTCTTCAATCGACACAACAATCGAAAAACTAATCTGAGCAAAAATTCCTGTTGAACTATTCCGGTTACCATCAATGTATATTTTTGAGTTTTTTTTTTTTATAATTTTAGACTAATCCCTACAGGAAATTGGGTGGGGGACCAAAATTATGGCACATTTTTGGCGAAAATCCTATATGTAAAACTGATTTTTCTAAAATAAAAACTTGTTAGTTTATCCAGGCATTAAGAAATTTCATTTGAGTTTCACCCCAAAATTTTAAAATAATACTGCTATTTATTTCTTCGTTCAATACATAACTATTTATATTTTAACTTCCAATAGTTTTTCGATATAGTCAAAGAGTTGTATCTGGGAATGGTAGTATATATCATTCCTGGGGTTGCGATGATTCACGACATAAATACTGAATACAATGGCAAACACTCCGCCGTCTACCATATTGAATTGGTTCAGAACTTTCTCGAAAATGACAGGAGGCTGGTAGGGGAATTATTGGTCCAGGAACTCCTTCTGCTTAGAGTATAATCTCTGCAGACTCAGGCTGTCGCAGTCATACGCCTGGTAGACTGTCCTTTATAGCAGCGTTTCTCAATGTTATTGCCGCGCGACCCAATTATTTCTTCGAAGTCATACTCAATGTTTATTGACCCAAACTTGACGACCTGATATCAGCACGATATTGTATTTACATGGATCAAATTAATAGTACTTATAATGGACAAATAATTTATAAGCTAAAAGTTAAATTAAACCACATATTTTTAACTTAAAATAATACTTAGTATAAAATAAAAAAGGTATTATATTAGGTCGCCAAGGACGAAATTTGTAGAAAAAAAGTTGGTTGATAACTTACAAATATAAGGAATTATTTTATTCATCAAAGTATGCACCCATATTGTCTATACAATTTTGCCATTTAAACGGCAGTTTGTTCAGGCCGGTGGTATAAAACCCTTGCGGACGAGAGGCATTGAATTCCTGGAAGGCCAGTTTTACAGCATTGTCTGAATTAAACTGTTTTCCTATTAAAAAGTTGTCCAAATTGAGCAAGAAGTGATAGTCAGTGGGGGCTAGGTCTGGTGAGTATGGAGAATGATGAAGAAGTTTCAACTCCAATTCCTGTAGTTTTGCCACAGTAATTTGTGCAGTGTGCGGTCTAGCGCTATCATGCAATAAGATAGGAGTCGATCTGTTGACCAATCTAGGCTGCTTTTCTTTAAGTTTTTGCATCATTTCGTCCAGTTGGTTGCAGTATATTTCTGCTGTGATCGATGAGTTTTTTTTTTTTTTTTTTTTGGTTTTTAAGTTAGCTGTACGAAATTTGGCGACCCAATTTAATATTGTCTGCTGCGTAGTAACACTAGAGCCAAATACACTATTAACGTTTCGCGCGGTCTGGGATGCCGTACATAACACCACATACTTCATAATATTGCGCAATTCCGACCGTTCCATTTTCAACAAAATTAATTTTAAAAAAAGTGATATTTTTTTAAATAGTCTTGAAACAGGCGAGATGTGTAACTTTCCAACAAAAAAAAAAAAAACAATGTCAAATAATAAGCTGTTAAAGTTGGCAATATTATAAATGTATTAGGGGATGAAGAAAAAAAAATTACCCTCAGGGGTAGGGGACGATCCATCCGAAGATGACTGATAATTTTTTTTAAATTTTCCCTTACGTGTAGGGGTGTCTTTAAGTTTTCTGAATAATCTTTTAGTTTTTTTTAGGGGGAGAAACGTGTAAAATTTACTTTCAGGGATGGGGTAGAGTCCGCCGAATATAGCTGACCACATTTTACTGGTAGTTCAATTTTTCCTGGATCTCGATGGATTTTCGAAAATCAAACCGCATATGTAACGAACCGTGTTTATATAGTGTTTAAGTTTATTGGGGGGAGGGGGGTAAAGTGCGGTTTTCTCAATTTACTTTTTTAATAATTTAACCTTAGTCGCAGAAGAGGATAAAATGAACAATTTTTAATTTGAGTAGGAGATGGGTTAGCCAATAGTAGCTGGTTACTTTTTTCCTCAATGTTCTCGACCGCATAGGGGAAAATTTTAGTTATGGGGGTAGGATACTGAGTTAGTGACTATCTTGTCTACAAAACCACTATCATATCCGAACTACTAGTGCGAGTACTAGCGCCAGTTGAATCTCAAGTTTACATTAGAATAGTGACTATCTTAGTCACTAACGATCTAGTCACTAGTTCGCTTGCTAGACTAATGCAAACAAGATCAAATAAGATCTTATCCATCACCCTCAGGTTCCCAACAAACCCTTTGCCAAATTTCAACCTTCTAGGTTACTGGAAAGTACTAAACAAATCTCTGGAAGGACATACGACATCCCGAAAGACACTTCATGGTTTTATTATATATAGGTAGATAATGTTTATAGTTTTCACGGAATGTGTTTTTCCGTCAGTATTTTTTATATATGCAGGTCAAATATATGTATACTAGCTGAAAACCCGTGCTTCGCTACGGTATATTGATGGTCTCATTAGCACAGGAGATACGAAGGGTTTCTCCCGGATTTCATGTATATTTGTCAAGGGACGCTCTATCGAATAAAAAATGCCAATTTACTCCGTAAGGGATGAAATTAAAAAAAACTGTTAAACGCTTTCTAAATAGAAACCTATGTACCAGAATGAAGTGTTATAACTCAGGTAATACAAAGGTTTTTATAATTCACCCCGAATGCATATGGGTGAATATGCATTCGTTAAGGGATTGATAAGGGCAAAATCGTGAATTTTTGTTTTATACATTTGTATGGGTAACCTTTGTAAACAAAAACCAAGCCGATATCTCATTGAGGGCCAAGAGTTCCAGTTCCTAATAAACTCCCTAATAGTTATTAGACACATAATATATTTATGAAGCTAATAAATTTATTGGTGATTTCCAACTTACAAAATCCTTCTAATAGTTTATTAGCAACATAATTTTTTGTTTTTGTATTGGTATTTCTTATGAAGATAGTAACACGGTGCAATAGGGATAGAGCTATACGTAAATTTATAGAGCTAAAGTGAGATGGAATTTTGACACTGAAGTTTTTGACATTAAATATTTTGACAATAAATAGTTTGACTTTATATTTAATGGCATTACGTACATTTTTTGTGTTACTGATAAAATGACATTTTATCGGCGTTCAACAAATTTTATCACAGAAAAAGAGGACAATATAGATAGAAGAGTTAATAAAAATAGCATTTTATAATACAAAAGTGACTGAAAATAAGAAGCCATATTTTTCTTTATTTTACATTCCTTACACAATATGAATTAAACTTATCAGCAATTTTCAGCCACGCATCTTTATTATTCTGCCAATAATTGCGTCTGTCTTCTTATTTTCTTTCATCTTTATATAAATTGTAATGCTTAAAGTATTGTTTGTAATGTGTTGTAATCGTAATTGAAATAAATACATATATAAAAATAAAAGACAATGTTTATTTAAAAATATATATTTATATATTGTTCTTTATATATCACATTTACAATAAATGCCCAAAATATTCTAAAAACGGTTGTCTGTTTGGATGAATTTATAAATTCATCCAAACAGATCGTCGATTTCGTCCAAATACAACTAAAATGTATATAAAACACTAAAATCACCATTATAGAAATGTTTAAAAACTACACATTCGTATATTCTTTTCCGATTTTCGAAGATTCAATTAAAATTGAAATATTAACACATTTTGCGAACTTGTTTTTGGTTATATGTCACTTTATTAAGTACTTCATGTTGCCTATAAGTTATTAGACAAATAAGCCTATTTATTAGCAACCTAATAACTATTTCGGGGTGGAACTTTCGGGAAAAAAAATATGTTGCTAATAAACTTATTGGGCAGTTTATTAGCAACTGGAACTCTCGGCCCTTAGTCTAAGAGATATTGAGGTATCCCTAAATCAAATTTCACCCCACTTCACCCCTTAGGGGTTAAATTTCGAAAAATCCCTTCTTATTGGTTTCTTACGTCATCGAGGGAACGTAAGCTCCGAATTTCAGGTCTGAATATCCACTGGATTTTCTATCGAATAAAAAATACCAGTTTACCTCAGATGAAACTCAAAAAAACTGTCAAAATACTTGATCTTGAAAAGATTTTGAAAAAGGTGTTTTAAAAAAGGCAAGTATATGCCAAAAATGAATATCATAACTCAACAAACAGGGAAAACTACGGGTACTATAATTCAACCCGTTTGGAGTGAATTGGTACGAAATCATCATTTAAAAAAAAAAATGTATGGGTGAAAAATGTATGGGTGAAAAATGTATGTATGAAGATTGTATATTTGACCCCCTTTTTAGCTTAGAAGTCGACTTTTGAAGAATCTCTTCTAAGTGGGTGCTTACGTCAAAGAAGGCATCAACTTTGCGAGTTTATGTCAAAGGAACGATCTATCGAATAAAAAATATCTATTTACCCCTTTAAGGCCCATTTAGGGGTTGATTAGGGCAAAATCCCGAAATAAGTTTTTCAGCATTTGTATGGGTAATACTTGTAAGCAAAAACTAAGTCGATATCCCATTGGCTCTAAGAGATATTAAGGAATTCGTGAAATCACTTTTCACCCCTTTTCATCCCTTAGGAGTGGAATTTCGAAAAATCCCTTCTTAGTGGGTGCTTCCATCATGAAGGGAATATACTCTCCGAATTTCAAGTTTCTAGGCCCAGGGGTTCGGGCTGGGCGGTGATGAGTGAATGAGTCAGTCAGGACATTGCCTTTTAAATATATAGATACATGCCAAATATCAACTCTCTACGTCCATTGATTTGACCACAATTTCTAACGTATGTATATACATATAAAAATACAGACAGACTGATACATGCATAGCTTTCTTGGACTTATTTACAAAATCCTAAAAATGAGCAACTAACAGATTTTATTAGAGTCTTTCATAGTGTTTCATAGTAGTCAATAACAGTTTCATTTTTATAATGTTTTAATTTATTATTATTTTTTAACACTGGGCTATGTGAGACATTGAAATGGATGTGCATCTTCGTTTATCTGAAGAAAATGCAGCTTACTCCTTCACTATCGGTCGACAAGCACATAGGTACTAATTCGACCGCATCTCCTTTCGATGCGATAGCAATAGTCTATTTTTTGCATTAACTGTTAAACTTTACGATTAAATAACTTTCATATTTTTGTGCTCTCTGTTCATGTAAAAATCAAAGTATAAATTTTAAATATGAGCAACTCTAAAATGTATTTTTAACATTTTAACGTATATACGTGTTGATTAACAATAATCGCAGCTTTTTTTAAACACAGTGTAATCCAGTGAAATCCAATTTTGTTGTTTGACTGAAATTAATTAAAAAATACTTTAGGTAGAATTAACAAATCAACATTAAATAACGCGTTTCAATAATTTAATCAAAATTGTATTTTTTCTGTGTAAACGTTTAGATTGAAATGACCTTTTGCGGGTTAAGGAGGAATCGGATCTCATCTGCCAGAGGTATCTCGAAGCAGACGCTGCCGAGCCTTGAATTTTTTTTAACGTGTCAAATTTTACCGGGACTTCCAATAAGAAGTTCCTGGACTAGAGCTGCAAAAGTTAAGATAACACAGGAAAACAATGATGGATAAAAGTCTAGTTAACGATACACACGACACAACATGTTCTAGAAAGTTGGTAGTACATTTACAGTTACGATCAATGGTGGCCGGTACATATGAGCTGCGGGGCTGCAGCACCCCCAAAATTAAAATAATTTAAACATTACAGACGTTTATGATATTTTTCACTCTTTCTATCTCTAAAGTTACTTAATTTTTGATTAAAAATCCTCACTACTTCCGTGCTTCATGCATAAAACAAGTAGTTCATATACAAGTTATGATTTGATATGCGCTGTAAGCAGTGGCAGCTTGAATTGTCATGGTAACGTGGCAACTGGCATTGAGTGGGGGGTAACGGCTTCTTATACACTTTCTGAGCTGCAGTCGTTTGCAGTCTAAAGCTTGCGAAGTGCACGTTTGATGACAGATATATTTGTCTTTTTAAATAAAAAATGATTTAATAAATGAATAAGAATGCAGGAACATGCGATGTTCTGTACAGAACATTAAACGTAAATTTTCTTCTACTTGACTAATTTAATGTTAAAACATAAAATTTCTACATTTTGAATGATTTTATTCGTATACGTATATGTAGTTATCCTTTTTATGTCCATATATACTTTCCAAAAAGAAAATCTCAATCTTAATTTTTTTGCAGCACCTCCATTAGAAGTTTCCACGAGCCGCCACTGGTTGCAATCATATACCAGTGACACTCAAACATTGTGTATATGCTATATGGTGACCAGATATTTTAATAAAATTAGTTATTAACTGAAATAAATCTGAATAATTTAAATTAAAAGAACACTTAAGAATTACAACCCACACACCCTTCTTATAAAAACTCCGAGTGAAATATAGCCATTATATGTGAGTCAAATACAACATTTTATCTAGAACTATATAGTTTTATCCTTAGAAAAACAGTAAATTTAATTTAAAAGCACAGAAATCTGTGTGTTATTTGTAACTGTTCAGAACTGGTAAATGACAAAATATTAATCTAGACCAGGGTTCTCCAAACTACGGTCCGCGGAACTAATCCGGTCCGTGCACATTTTATAAAATGCTTACTTGCATAAAAACAGCAATTTAAAATAATCAGAAAATTGCAAAATAAAACATAACTATAACTAAATAATATCAGATTCTTCAAATTATTATTTTTATTATGATCATTAATATTAAGATTGTTTTTAAAATCGAGCACCAAGAGCCCAGCTGAATCCAAGTTGTCAGGCCCGCCAAGGATTTAAGAAATGTTGATGTGGCCCGTTTCCGAAAAAAATTGGGAACTCTTAATCTAGACAATCACAGTAACAATCACGACAAAACACAATTATTATAATATCGTTGGTAATTACAGGCTATCCAAATGATTAGGCGGAACAAACTGGAATTTTCATTTTTGTAAGTTGTCATGAGCACTTCTTTTATGGTTTGAAGTAGGCTTTTGCTAAACAAAATTATCAAAAGCATCAATTAATCTGTAAAAGTAACTAGAATTGAAAATCTAATTCCGCCTAAACCAAAAAAAACAGACTTCAGAATAATAGATAAGTATAAATATAAAAATATAATTTAAAATCATTTACTGCTACTGCATTAGACGTGTTTTCTTCAATACTTAATCTTAAGTTGTGCGGTTTTTTAGATTTCTTCTTCGTTAGATGGACTTCCAGCTTAGATTGTGTTTCTTTGTTTTTTTTTTTTTTTTACAGTCCACAGTTAGGCCTTCTTTATACTACCGTCGATTATTCTTTGATTTTTTCTCTAGACACCTGTATCTTATCGCGAAAAAACGAAGGCTCTTACTTCTTATTACAGATGTGGTTTCATCCCTGAACATATTTAACAAAAGTGTTGTGTTGATTTAGATCAAGCATGTGCAACTTTCAAAAGACCGAGGCTCGGGTAGCGACCTGAAATACATTCGCGAGCCAGAACTTTTTAAGGTTCTTTTTTTTTTAGAATCAGCAGTGTTTTTTAAATTTCTTCACTGACATTTTCTTTATTATAAAAAAATAAAACATTCTAAATTTTATAAACTATACAAAAAAAAAAAAAAAATACATAAGTTTATAACATTCAAAAAAACTAAAAAATCTTTTATAATGCATAAATATTGTTAAATAAGAACAAAATGTTTATTTAATTTTAATGGGACGGTTGGGATTTACAAGTTTGTCAATGTTCGGGGATACAACTGATGTAGCAACACCCAACATGTTTTCTAGGTGCGAATCCGTTACTCACATTTGTAAGTGCTTCCAAAGAGCGTAATTCTCTTCTGAGCAAAAGCTGTGAGTTTCGGAAATTTGTCAACTTGGAAATATTTCTTATAAAACTCAATTAGTGAAATGTCGTTCATTTTTGACTTCAAATCTGAGTTCTCCTGTAGCTCAGGTAGTTCCATTTGCAGAGAAAGTGGCGCTTGTTCCATATCATCTTGGGCTCTCGTAAATAAAATTATTATTATTATAGAGGGGGGGGGTTGAAGTTCCGCCAGTACCATCCAGGTTTGCCGCAACGTTATTATTATTATTGTTATGGGGTTTGTCAGGTCTTGACAAGCGTCCACTAATCTTAAACTTCAGCAACCTTTTGAGCCGCGTCATACTAGAGACAAGTGGAGCTAAATACACACGACTGCATCCCAAACCCTGGCGATATGCAGCCGCGGAAATTACGCTAGATCCAGTGCCCGCACAATGCGGAGTGACCCAAGCAGCACTGCTTTCTGCATCCTACAGATCAAAGAGTTGGCAAAAGATCTGCAGACGGGAATGGACTCGATTTCCCTTCGATAGGAGGCTTTCATACCACCACCAACTATCATGACTACAAGCTTAACTTTATACCCGGGATACAGCTTTCTAAGCTCGGACAAGAGGTCCATATACTTGGACCTCTTTTCCTCCT